>VXBO01011180.1:785604-859684 GCA_013400135.1 Rhinoptilus africanus | reverse complement strand
GGGGAAGCGCCCTCCCGCTGCCGGGCCGGGAATGACAGCACATCCTGTAGGGACCCACCTGGAGAATAAGCTTCAAGCTGCAACAGGGAAGGTTTTAGACTGGGCATTAGGGGGGAAAAAAAATAAAAATTTCTTCACAGAAAGAGTGGTGAGCCACTGGAAGAGGCTGGGCAGGGGAGGTGGTGGAGTCACCGTCCCGGAATGCGTTGAAGAGCCCTTTGGATGTGGTGATGGGGGGATAGGGTGTAAGGGAGGACGTTGTAGAGCAGGGTCGTTGGTTGGACTTGGTGATGCCAAGGGTCTCTTCCAACCTGAATGATTGTGTTCTGTGAATTTATTAATTAGCACCCCGTTTCCACCCAGCTTTTCTCCTCTGTCGTTAGGCCTCTCTTCTCCTTTGCTTCCATGGTGACCTGCTGATGAGGCAGCTGGCACAAGGGAGCAGAGAAAGCAGGGAGCTGGGGCTCCTGCCCTCCCTTCCTGCAATATCCTGACTACTGGCAGGCCACAAGTCTGTAATAAAAGAGGAATCCATGAAAAAACAACAGCAGCACCTCCCTGGCCAGGAGTTTCCCTGCTCTCTCCAGCTGCTCCTCCACACTGGAGACCGGGCAGCCCTGAGCTCAGCACTGCCCTGTTGACAGGGAAATCACTGCTTTATGNTTGAACCAGGGAGCCCAGAACTGGACACAGTACTCCAGGTGTGGCCTCACCTGATTTCCAGTCAGGTGCTGGTTTCTTTAATACAGTCAGTGACTTTATAAATAAAGAGTTTCTGGCGGAGGTTTCTACAGATGTCACCACAGGCTGTACAGCATGAAAAGAAAAAGCTCCTATGTTTGCTCTGCTGCACTCCTGCTGTGGAAAACTAGGAAGGCATTTAGGCACAAAGTCTTTTGTCAATTTAGATTCAGCAGCTTTAACCCTGCAATGGCCCCTATGCTTTGCACCCATTCAGGAAATTTCATGGCCAAACTGGGACCAGCTAATTTCCCTCCCTGCTAAAATTTGAGGTGACCCCAGAGAGAGGGACTTTGCTGCCAGTGTCCCTCTGCCGTGCCAGCCAAAGCGTTTCTAGAGAGCGGACCAGCGCAAGATGCTGCTCACCCAGCCGTTCTCTGCAACACCCCCTCAAAGCACTCCTGGGTAAGCCACTGGTCTCATCAGTGAAGGGTTTTCACCCTGGTGTTTATTGCTCTGGGCCACTCTCACCATTTGAGGTCTTTGGAGCCACATGTCTGACAAGTGGCTAAGTCAAGTCTAAAAGTTTAGGCTACTTTTCAACAGCTTTGCAGAAACCATCTACTGAAAATCATCTGAGTGCTTCTGATTGTATTTTATTCCCAAAGGCAGTAAGATGTAAAGAGAATGTCCTCCTGGAGTCCACCCTGTCGAGGTCTAACCTTCCTTCCCATCTCCACAGCAGCATGTGATGAGAGCAGAGCAGCTGGGAAACAGCTTGCTCATTTCACTGTCCATTATGCCTGACAAGCCTGGGATAAACTTGAAACAAACCTCCTGGATTTGACACCTCCCCTTCTCTCCTCCCCTCCCTGGTTTTCCTGCCTGCAGCAATAAATTCAAGCACGAATTCATCCTACAGATGCCTATAGGATTCATCAATAGGCAGCTGCATGCTCCTCAGCACAGATGAGGATGGATAAGGGGTCTCGGAGCTCTTCCAGGGAGTCTCATAGGAGACGCAGAGAGTCCCCAGCTACACAGAGCAAACGAGAGAAGAGGGAGAGCAGCAGAGAAGGTGGCAAAGGAAGAGGAGACATAAAGCAGGAGAAAGCAAAGGAGATCAAGAGCACCGCAGGGACTGACGGTAGGGTGCACACGTCCACGGTGGTGGACGTGGATGATGTGATATCTGATGAAGAAATGGAGGCAATGGCGTTGCTGGACAGCGAGCAGCAAGAGGAAGGTATGGCTTGTGGAAGGGAAGGGGCAGGAAAGCGATGGGCTTGTTGACCCAGCATGGGTCACAGTGTGACTGCTGTCTACACGGTGAGTGTCAGTACACCCACCTTGCACAGACGTGTAGTTATCCTCCAGTCAGGATATGGGAGACTCTGGCCAGCCTCTGAGCCAGCTTCTACAGTCAGTCCAGCCTAATCGGCACTGTCTAGGAAAGCGATGAACTTTGCAACAAGCAGTTACACCCCCAGCATCCTTTATGTTTCAGCTTACTGCTCCCCAGTCCTGATCACATTCTATTCTCTTCCTTTGCTTGCTTGTCCTTCTTTAGGTAGATGGAGTTAGCCTTAACGCCAGTTCACAACCCAAGGAACTGCACTGCAGGGAAGAACTGCACTTGAAGTGCACACTTGTAGCTCCCTTTCTGGATAACCCTAGAGAGCAGCTCCTCTCCAGACCATGGGTTATGCAGACTCCCAGACTGCCATGACAGGAGGGAGCATCATGAGCCTTTTTGCAAGATGACTGGGCCTCTTTGGACCCAGCACCACCACAGATGCTGTATTCCAGCATCACTTGTCTGCTTCTATGCCAGCAGCTCTGCTGCCCTAGAGTTAAAGAGGTTCAGACTTGCTCCTGTCTCTCCGGGAACTAATTTTTCACAACTGCCTCTTTCTGACTCAATTACAGGAATCCCAGCTAGAGAGCAGTGCTGTGGAGCTGTAGTGATCACGCAGATTCTTGGGATCTGAGCCTCTTTGAGGACCTGGTGGCTCTGCAGAGAGCTCCAAAGGCAAAGGGGCAGGGATGGAATGGCTAGAAAGGACAGAACATGGGAGGGAGGCAGGGATGCTAATTTCACTGCTGGAAAACATGGTCCACGCTCTGGGTCTAGGTACACTCAGAAATAATCTATCTAGTTTCATGCCATATTTTCCCTCAGGCAGGAGTGCAACAAAGGGCAGCCAGATCAAGATGACCCACAGGCATTTTGGGGAGATGTAGAAGGTAATATTCGCATGGGGCTTACCACCCCAGTCAGCCTCCAGCACCTTGGTGTGACTGCTGTAGAGCACAGGGAGATTTCAGCAGCACCAGTGGCTTGGTCCTGCTGTGTTAGGGAGCTGGGATGCCACTGAAATCCTCCTCCAAAAGGACCTGAGATACTCTGATAGGGAAGGGCACTTCAGGCTGTGCATGTTGAAAGCTGCCTCTTATTTACAGTCTTTCTCTTTGCCACTAGCTTATCATTGCAGATAAGCTTCTGGGATCCCAGCTCAGCCAACAAGTTGCCTGTTCCAAGCCTTTAAACACTGGTTGGTAGCCACAGGTCTTCAAGCTAGAGGCTTGCTCTCTAGGCAAGGCGCTATGGAGAATAACAGCTCAATCCCTGCCAGTAAAGCAGAGACAAAATCCGTCAATCCATCCTGGCAGCTCCTGGCCACCTGGGGCAGGGAGTGTTCTTTAACACAGCTCCAGTGAGAGCCAAATGTTTCACATATGCTGGATCTAGGCAAAGGACAACGCTAAATCTGATCTGTGCAGGGACTTGTCAGGCCATCAGTATTTTGGGAGCAGATCTCTTTTAACATAGTCATGTTGGATTTCTCCCTAGGTGTAAAGTCTCAGGGTCTGGGCATCTGTGAGTGGCTTCTGACCATCTTGTCTTTCCTGTTCATCATAATGACCTTCCCCGTTTCTGTCTGGTTCTGCATGAAGGTAAGAATAGTCATGGGGCCTCTCTAGGTTTAATATTGGGTGTCTCACATGGCTGTAACTCACTGGTTCAGCACATGTCGGCCGTGAGCATAAAGCTTTTTTGGTCTAAGGCTCTATTTACACTTCTCCAACTCATCATCAATTTTTACTTATCCTTTATGATACATTGCTGCAGCAGAGGGCTGCACAGGGATCTAATCACTGCCTATCAAATACTCCTGCTGCAGTATCAGTACCAGCAGGCAAGGGCTTAAATGTCTCTTTTTTTAAAACAAATTGCAGGTCAGTTAACTTTCAAACATAACCTTCACCCTAGCCATCCCAGAGATGGCTGCATTGCAGCAGCAGGATAAATAGGTTTTGAATTAAAAATTTTGAGAGATTGATTTCTCAGTTAATAGCAGATTTCCCCCTCTTCCTCCCCTTTTCTCAGATTTCTAGCATGGCTACAAGTAGGCATATTTTGATTCCCACTTCTCAGGAAAATTCACAGGCTTCTTGTTCTCAATGAGAGCGTCATTATTATGGTTTAGATCTTAAACACGTGAGCACAAGCACACATGGTTCCCTTGGAGGCTAACAGCCAATGTGCAAAATTTTAGCTCAAGGCGTTCGAGTCTGGCCAGGCTACAAGGAAGCAGAATGCAGGCCTCTTCCTGGGAAACCCTGGGTAGCTCTAACGTGGGCTGCTCTCACCAAATCTTGGGCTGTCACAGGGCTGCTCCAACGCTGGCCGCACAGGCAGCAGTTTGGGACCAGGTTCTCCGCAGGGGTAAATGGACTCAGTGACAGCTGACTCCACTAAGTTATACCTGCTGAAATTCTCCCTTTGCAGGGCTTTTGGAGAACAGACAACCTCCCATACCGGTGAGGCCCCTTCCCCTAGTCCTACACTTTCCTCTCCGGCCTAGCTTTTGTTTCCCTCTGCAGGTGGTGCGGGAGTATGAGAGAGCCATCGTTTTCCGGCTTGGGCATCTCCTTCCTGGCAGAGCTAGAGGGCCCGGTAAGGTGTTTACTGAGCTCTCCCCAGCGATGTCACTCCTCTTCTTCATGCTCTATCAACGCCCACATGCTGGTGCCCTCCAAGCAGGCATGGTCAGACGGGAGATGGGATGTCTTGACTCCCTTCCTCTTAAGGGCCAATAACTTCTAATGGCTTTTCCTATCACAGAAGCAGCCTCAGAATTTGAGCCTATGTATTGCTGCTCCTTTGTAGCTCTACATGCCAAACCCTTCCCTGTTCTCCAGAGCAGGAAAGGCAACTTGTGTGGTTCTGATGATCACCAGCTACCTTTCTCTTCCTCCCACAGGCCTTTTCTTTTTCCTTCCCTGCCTGGACACATATCACAAGATAGACCTCCGCCTCAAAACCCTGGAGATCCCCTTCCATCAGGTATGGCTGACACCCCCTCTCTATATTAATTTTTGGATCTCTTTAACGTTACACTTTATGCTTCCAATCTTCATCCCTGCATAGAAAAGTTTGAAAAAACAAAGTAACCCTAACACCTCAGAAAATGGAAGGCCAAAAATTCACCATAGTGAATTTTATTGTTTTTTAAAAACACTGCTTTTAATCCCATTCAATTTGACACGCTTTAATGGTAACCCAGACCGATAGCGGGTGGCTGGGCCAGAGATACTGGATCAGGTTTTTTTACCCACCACACTGAGGAGTGCATGCGGTGAGGACAGGAGCTCAGACAGATCTCAAAATGATGTAAGGGATGTACTCCGCTCCTGTATAAGCCTGTGAGGAAGAAAGGGCTGAACTTTTGCTTCTAAACCTTGCACCTCCAACCTCCCTAGCCACAGCCCCTCTTCTCCTTTTGGGACACACTGGCTGTGCTACTGCATTGCCAGTGGGACTCTCCTTGTCTGCTGGCATCTCCAGGCTCACCCCCATGGTGTACAGCAAATCCTTCTGGAGATAGAATAACCGAGCACACACCTCAGGACACAGCCTATGCTCTCAGAACAGGAATGGACCAGGCAGCAGCGGGCAGGGAAACACAGCGCAGGATGATGACCTGCTCACAGTCCCCAGCTCAGCAGCTGTTCTGAGGAGACAGACACAAAGATGCTGCTCAGGGAGCTGAGATCCAGAGGTTACACAGTTTGCCCAAGGTCAGTCAGCAGCAGACGTAGAAACTACAAAAACTTAACCATCCATCTAGTCTTCATCATTCTCTTGTGTGCTTTTCCGTGCTACCTTAGAGTTGTCAGACCAGCTCCATCTCCCCTAATGTCTTCTGCTTAGGTGGTGACCAAAGACATGGTTACCTTGGAGATAGATGCTGTCTGCTACTACCGGCTGGAGAATGCCTCTCTTCTCCTCACCACCCTGACCAGCTTCTCCAGTGCTATCCAGCTGCTGGTGCAGACCACCACGAAGCGCCTCCTGGCACATCGAGCCTTCTCTGAACTTCTCTTGGAGAGGAAGAGCATCAGTCAGGAGATCAAGGTGCTTCCACAGGGGGGAGGTAGCAGAGCAAGGGGTAAACTGAAGCTCCACAAAGAAACTCAGGTGATCGGTCCCTCAGGATCACAGACACTGGTTTGCAGAAGGGTACAATAACATGTGTCTCCACAGAAAAGTGGGAGATCCAAGTTCTGTTTGTTTTTATTTTTTATTCATATCGCTTTAGGGGAAGGATATACAGTATGGGCCCAACAGGTGGCCATGGTGAGTGGCAGACAGTACTGTGTGAGGGATGTGAAGGAACCACTTACATGAGTTTCATCAGTGCTTTGTGATACCCCAGCTTCAGTACTTACCCAGAGAGGAGATTCTCACAATAAATGTATTCTGCAACCTGAGTGAGTTGCCGTAAACCCAGAATACCTGGGATCTCCAGCAGCAGTTCTTTGTGGCTGTGACACATGTACGTGATCACACCAGTCAGAAACTGAATGTTTCCTCTGCAACTGAATTGGTTCCATACTTGTACCAGTATGGACTAGGTAAATCATGCAAAACCCCTGGCGCAAACACAAATCAGAAATAAAGTGAGGGAATTAATTTTATTTCTGAGAAGCCTCACACAGTATCACACAAAACCTAGTAAATCTGCCTTACAGTCCTGCAGTTAACTGCCTTGAATTAATGTCCCAGCACTGTCTTACTCCCTGTGAGGGGACTAGGCCAGGGCTGGTGTTCTACCCACGTTCTAAAAATATTCCTCTTCACAGGTGGCTTTGGATGCGGTCACAGGCTGCTGGGGGATCAAAGTAGAGAGAACAGAAATGTAGGTAGGAAATGCTGGTAGAGGAGACTCCCCTGGCACTTCGCAAGTACCTGTCCTGCCCTGCTCGCTGCTGCCTGCTCCTCTTCCTTCTTTGACTCTGGCTCTCTCTCTGCAGCCATTCTGCAGAAGGTAGAGCCTCACCTCCTGCCTTCCTATTTTCTCTACCCCTTTCAGTCTCTGCCTCATGTAAAACTTCCACATGCGAAGACTGTGCTTGCTCCTGCACTGACAGCCAGGGCAGTATCCTCGGCTGGGATCTCATCACCATTTCACTGCTGCTGCAGCCAGAATTTGCACCTAATTCTGGTAGCCCAAGAGGCGCAGCAGGCACTGAATCTTCTGTGTCCCACCCTACATCAAAGGCCCCAAGGTCTTAGCACTGATAGGGATGGACTCATCACTCAGAAGCCCGTGCAGAAAGGTGGGACTTGCTCGTCACGTAGAGGGCCATGGAAGAGAGAGTGGTGAATGAGTAAATCTATGGACAGACAGAAATTCCTGTGCCTGTCTTGAGAGCAGTCTCCCAGTGGATTCTCTCGTGTCTCACAAAAAGAGAGCATAGACTTCATGCCTCAGAGGCACAGAGAGGTCTCTCTGCTACCTAGTGATCATGCAAGCCAGGTCATTGGAAAACTAGGCTGGAAAAGAAGGATGGGAATGAAGGTAAAAGGCTAAAGTGAGACACACAAAGAGGAACACCCAGGAAGCAAAGAACATGAGTGAACTGCTCTGCAGACACTGACTGATGAGCCCATTCCAAGCCTCAGATTGACCATCCAGTGCTGCCAGGAAAGCCTAAAGCCCAGCTAATCCCTGTCCTTTACTACCCCAGCAACAACGTGCAGCTGCCTGCTGAAGTCCGGCAGTCCCTGGCTGTGGAAGCTGAGGCCCGCAGACAGGCCAAAGTGCGGGTATGCCAACTCTGAATACTTCTCATCTCTTTCCAAAGCATCCCTCCTCCCTTTCCCACCCCTGCTTTAAGGCCCCTGGGACATGCCACACAAGGATACAGCTCTGGAAAACTATGTTTGCTTTTATTCCTGTTTAAAAGCTGTGTCTAGCAAGGAGAGCTGCTGCAGGAGTCTGGGCCGGCCCAGTGCACTGCCAGATCTGGTACCTGGCCTACGGGTAGAGCAGAAAGATACACAAAGAGGTCTGCGGTTATCCCTGGGCCCACAGTGATTCCCATGCGGATCTCTTCCTTGGGGTTTCACTCTCCCCTAGGAGCCCAGTGCAGGGCTGTCACCACTGTCACGTACCCTGCACCTTGTTTAGCCCAGGCTGGTCTCCATCCCTTGCACTGAGCTGCTCAAAAGCCTGGATAAAGTTGGTGTCCAGGACCCCTCCTCAAGCCTAGCTTGGGGGCTGCCCTCTCCCATGCTTTTGCGGCAAGGGCATGCCCAATTGTAAGCCCTGATGGGCCTAGTAAAAACAAGTTAGACATGAGCTCCCAAACTTTTGGATGTGTACACAGAGATGCAGTACATGCCAAGATCTTCAGACAGCAGGAATATTAGAATCATACTGGCCCTGGGAGTATCATGGTGGCAACCTCCCTCTGTAATGAACAGTCCATGCTCCCTTACTCTCAGCCTCACAGAAACCTTCTTTATTTCCCTGCTTGGTAGGTGATCGCTGCTGAGGGGGAAAAGGCTGCTTCTGAGTCCCTGCGGATGGCAGCTGAGATCCTCTCCAGCGCCCCTGCTGCTGCTCAGCTCCGTTACCTCCATGCGCTGCACTCCCTTACTGCAGAGAAACCTCCTGCTTTCATCTTGCCCTTGCCTTTGGATGCCGTGAACTTGGTCTCTCCGGCTACTCACAGTCCTCCAGCAGCGAGCAGCCTCCTCACAGCTACCACGAAGCTCCCAGAAAGCTCGGAAGACAAGAAGGACTCACCCATGCTCTAAAACCTGTTCCAGAAATGGTTGCCACGCTGCCTCTGGTCAGTCCTGCTCAGAGAGGGGCAAAAAGGCTGACCTACTGGCAGCCCACTGGAAGGTCCCGTTCTGGAGGCCTGAGGGAAGGCAGCCCAGGCCTGTAATATAAAGTGGATTGTACATGGAAGAAGCCTCCGCTTGTTTTGGAAAGGGAAAAATACTGGGCACAGGGAGGAGGTCTGGCACGTATGTGAGCAGGGGCTGAGGGAAGAGGAGTGTTATCCCTTCCCCTTCACAGGGCCAGATGCACCCTGGCACCCTTGGGCCTGGCCCCTGGGGTGTCATCCATCCTTGCCCCATTGCCTGGGCAGGAAGGACAGACTATCCCCTGTGCACTTAAACTCCCCCATCCCCAAACTGACCAGCCGGGCAGGCAGGGGTGGGAGCCCCACAGCTGGTGGGGGAGCAGGAAGGGGCTCAGCACTCCGGCAGGTTGGTGAGTGCTGCCAGTGGGTTCTCCTGCGACGAGGGAACGAGGTGGGTCCCAGACATAGTCCTGGATATAGGATTTCGGTCATCACCCATGCACACATACACAGAGACAACCCGGGTGTTTAGCCCTAGTTCTGAAACAGGAGGAAAAGGAAGAGGAGGAAAAGGAAGAGGAGGAAAGAGGAGCTTTTAAGGCTTGGCACTTCCCTGCAAGGCACATCATCTGTGCAGAGGAAAGGCAGGCTGTGCTGCTGCTTGCTTCCACTGGGGGGTGAGGCAGGACAAGATCGGAGCTCGTGGGCATCTCTAAACGTTTTAGAGGTGATGGTTTAACCAGCTCCCACTAAGCAGCCAAGAGGGAATCCAGCACGGCTGGGAAAAAGCCAGTCGAGAGCCTCGAGAACAGCAATACCTTTGCCTGCTGCTGCAGCTGCCCTGGTAAGCTCCACATGCAGTGAAGGAACAGAGAAAGTCCTCTAAAGTCCTCTAATCCCTATCTTTCCTGCCAAAAGCTATTTGAAATGACCAGGAACCTACAAATACTGCAGTCCTTTCCCTTGGCAAAGATGTGAAGCGCTGTCAAAGGGAATACCACAGCACGTGGTTTCTCTGATCCTGGTGCCCTTTCGGTGGACGTCAGCTCTGCTCCTGCCCGTTTACTTGACCTGCAGCATCTCCCCCTGCTTCAAAGCAGACCCCTCTCGCACGGCCATTCCTAGGCCCAGCACTCTGCTGCTGGCTGGCTGTAGAGGCCAAGACAGAGGGCACTTTGTGGCCCTTCTCTTAATTGCCCACGCAGCGGCTGGCCATCATGCATGTGGCTAGCAGGGGTTGCTCGCTCTTGCATTTTCACTCTTTTTACTCAGTTCCACTTTCCCTGCTGGTAACACTCGCACACATTGGCACATATCACTGGTAATACTTCTCTTAAACGCAGCTGCGTCACGAGGATAGCCTGCAGGTACGGGCTTAATACTGCTGCAAAGGACAAGGATCCCACTGCTACTAAGGACCACATATTCTGCATTTAATCAGCCCCTTCAGCTCTCTGGAGTCCTCCTCTCAACACTCAAAGCTCCCATGATACCCGCTCCACGAGTATTTGCCGCCCTTTTTACAGCAAGGACTACTGGTGAGCCAGCCACCTTACAAGTGGCTGAGAAGTGGGAAAAATCCACTTGTGAACTTCTCAGTGATCACACGAGCATCCGTGCTCCGGGTGTGACCTCACATCTAAATCGTTCTGCCACTGCAGTGCTCTCAGGAGGGAGGATCCTCCTTGTGTGGCTGTAATAGATCTCAGTAGTGACCCATTCATGGAAAACTAGCTCTGGGAAGTGGAACAGCTCTGTAATCTTCCACTGGCAAACGTGAGCTGTGTCATTACTTCTCTAAGGCTAGTTCTGGTTATTTCTCATGCTGCTGGAGTAGCCCCGCGTTTCCCAACCTAGGGCAAAAAGGCATAATACTACACAGAGCGAGCTGCAGATGATCCTTTCTTTGAACGCTTCTCTGTGTGTATCTCTAACTCCATGTAAAATGATCCATTCAGACCCAGATTCCTTGGCACATCAAGGGCCAACATCTCTACAGAAAATTTCTCAAAGGAACAACTCTTGGCCTGGGAAACAACTGTCCAGAGACATGAAGTACTGCGTCAGGGCACACACAGTACCCTATTTGCACTCATGTTTGCACAAGTCAGGCATAGCTTTTTCGAACATGTAACTTTTCTGCAGTTATGGAAAAGGCAAATTATAGCTAAGCGCATCCTCAGTTCCAGCAGGATCTTCTCTCCCTTACCTATCCAGAGCTGGCAGAAACTTGTCATTTTACCTTCAGGAGATACTACATTCAAAAACCTTGCAGAAGGAAAACGTCATTTAAAAACGCACTTCAGGATTAGTAATATAAGATGTTTCCAAACCAGAATTTACTCTGAGGGAGCTGGCAGGGGTTGTCTGAGCCTATGTGTGCAGGAGAAAATCGAAGTAGCAATGATATTACAAGGAAAACAAGCTGTAAAGACATTAGAGCTGTGGGAGGAGGTAGAGGAGAAAGACGACAGATGTGGAAGTGGTAGAGCCAGCTAAAACAACAGCATAAATACTGAGATAGCACAGAGATGTTGGTGTAGCAGATGAGGAGTAAGGCAGTGGATCAGGAGTGAGATGCTACTATGAATGAGCACTAGAAACTGCTCAGGCATTGCGGTTCTTTAATATTCACTTTTTCTGGATGCCTTGGACTGGTCAGGGGTAGAAGCTTTGGGACTTGAGGAGCAGGCCCCAATTTCTGAGACACTTTCTTGGAAGTATTTTTCTGAAAGAGAAATAAAGCAACAAACCAAAGGCAGAGTACAAACCAAAATACCGCAGAGTAAAAAACGTAGCCCATGGTATCACATTCTTAACAAACAAATTAGCCTCTCCTCCTGCTTCGACGTCAAAGAGATAGGATACACTGAAGGATTAAGGGAAAAATTTTTAATTCCCATTCTTTCTTCTTCTCCACATTTTATGTCTCTGGAGATCCAGTTGAGAATGGACACAAGGAAATACTTTCATCCACAACAAACATGCGACCTAAGAAACTCCCTGCCACACCATATTGGCGTGATCAGCATTCAAACAACCGGAGACAGCAATAATGTCCTATGCTGTAAACACAAAAAGTCTGTGGCCTCCAAGAGTGAAGAGACCTGGAACATTATTTCTTTTCCACCCTAAAATCAGTGATCCTAAACAGCTCTTCTTGACTTTAACAGGGAACACTCACTCACAAGGAAGGTGAAGCCAATTACAGTCATCTCCTAGATACAGACCCTGTGTCATATGTCCATAAACCACAATTACTTTCTTTCAAAACAGACCACGTTCAACAGTTCTTTCTGTCCCGATCTAAAGTCATGGTAAAAGCCTCCTTGCTTGGCCTCTGACAAAGAGTCTAGACAAAACCCGAGGGTGTGCTGAGGAGGAGAGGGTCCTGCACTAAACAGGAGATGAATGAGGTGCCCTCAAAGAGTGCTTCCCTCTGTGAGTCTCGGAGAGGGCTCAGAATATTGATTCTCCTGACCTTGCCCTTCTTTGTGTGTGGCTTCTGGGATGACTTTCACTTCTTTCTCCAGCTCACTCTCTAGCTCTTTGATTCTCTGCAGAGCTTCTTCCAGCTTCTCTTCAAGACCTTCAGATCTCTCCTCTGCATTCAGAGCCTGGATCTCTGTTTCTCTGAAATACAGAAGCAAAGATAATGCTGAAAGCTGAAATCTAAGCATCTGCTGGCAGGATACCTAAAAGAAAGATTTAGAGTGCTGAAGTGTTCAGTAGGATTGACTGACTCTATAAACCACATTTATGTTTCGGAGAAGGGCATTGTTAAAAGATCTATAAGGGACTTCATGGCACATCTATATGTAAACCCTGGAAACAATTAATTTTAAAACTCAGTGTTTGCTAGCAAAGGGTGAGACGCTGATCTTCATTGCTCAAGGATAAATACAAAGTACAGTCAATTCTATTAGCAAGGCTAATGAGACGGGCTTGCTCTGGATAATGCAAGCTCACCGACAACAGAAGTATGAGGGAATGTAGTTCAGAGTGCCCAAGACTGCTCGAGCACAGAAGAAGTCATTACCAAACACAAACCTTAAAGTGGTTCTGCATGGAGTGTCCCTTCATTGCCTTCCCCACACTTAGGCACAACGTTGTGTGGCTGTACCTAACAAGCTCCTGGGCACTAGCAGGCCCTAGAAACGCTCAGCTGCATTCACAGAGCACCCTGCAGTGCTAACAGGACCTGAAGGATTAAGAAGTCTTGCAGAAAACCGTCATGAGTACCTCTGCGATGTACCTCACGGGCACGGAAAATCTGCACACAGGTGAAGGAGAGCTGACATGGGTCATGTCTTCAGCTAACGTAAATCACATCAATGGCCCAAGACAATCAGAATGGAAGGAGAGCCAAAAGTAAGCCAACAGATATTGGAGAAGCAGAACCTCACCAGAGAGCAGAACAGGCACTTGCCTGGGATGAAACCCTGCCCTGCTCATGCCTCCAGCACAGGACCAGTACTCACAGGAGCTGCACTTGCAGATGTTCCAGGATTGCGAGGGCTTCAAACTCTTTCTGTGAAAAGGGAGTCGGCGGCTTGGTGGCAGTCATCTCCCTCTGGTTGGGAAGAGCAAAACCTTCTGTAAGTGAATGTGAAACCAATAATGCTGCATTTCATCTGCAGCATGGGCCTGCTTTGGTGCTGGTTTCTCAGTGCACAGTCACAACACAGACAAGAGCTCAGTATCGGCAAAATATGTGACAGTAGAGGCTAGTTCAGGCATTGAACTGATCTCGGCATTAGAAATGGACTAAAATGCTTTTCTGACCCAGACATGAAAGTCTCACTGGCCCTTAGCCTTGGGTTTGTGGTGCATTCACTGGGTTACAGAGGTTGGAGAGAGCTGTAGGCTAACCTGGAGTGAAAAAACTATCAAAACAATAATAAAAGAGAAAGATGCAGCTTCTCACAGGGTCCAGCGTGCATACGTAAGTTTTCTTCATCTGAAGAGGACAACCATGGTGTTTCTGTAAAAGTAACTGTTAGAAGGCTACTACTCTAAGCTTGGAAAGTAATTGTGATTTCCATTACTGTAAACCAAATCAAAGTCCATAAATAAACACTCCTGCGTCTGCCACTGTCACTCTGCACTAGTTGCCCACCTCTAAAGCATGAAGGGCAAGGCACACTCAGCAGCACAGCTGAGTAGGAGTAGGACCATCCAGTGACAGTTTGCTAAAGATCCACAATTCCTGTACCTCTGGGCTTCACTCTGGATGACTGACTAGCAAAAAGTTTCAGCTGCATCTGTATGAAGGTATATTGCACCAACCACCTTTAGGAACTCCTAAGCACCACTCACGTCTGGATGTACGTGGCTCTGACAAGCTTTGAACCAGAGGTGAATGTACTGCCACTCAGATGGAATAAATCTCACAGGAGAGCCCTTACCCTGAAACAGGGTAGGAAAACACTAAAACTGAACATGACCTGATCCAGGTCTGTCTGCTTTCCAGGACTGCAGAGTCAGTAGGAAACTTGGGGGACCAGGGTAATCCATTGTCATAACAGAAGTCTTCCTCCTTCTTGAAACCTTCACATATATTTATCTCTACTTTTTAAAAAGAAAATGTAGTCTCATCTACCCCAGACCTAGACAGCTGGAAGCACAGGCAACTTTTAACTTGATCTTATTTAGCTCCTCCAGCTCAAAGTCAGCTTCTAAATCCATCTCAGACCGTTTGTGTCGAACAATTGTGTTGACAATATCGCGGCAGGAGCTGCAAAGATGCAGAATGTCATCAGCCCTGCAGAAGAGCCCTTAATAATGCTTTATTACCTTCAGCCAGGATCCTGCTGCTGTCAGCAAGGTGCAGGAGCTGTCTGCAGACCTCTGCAGTAGCGAAGTCTGCAGAAGAGCAATCCTTGCCTGCTGCGCTCACACAACAACCTCCTGGACCGCTTGTGCATCCCACAGCGGACATGTGATCATAGATCCTCGATCAGGTGGAGGCTTTGCTCCAGGTGACCTGGATTTGCTGCCTGTACTTCCCTTAGGTCCTCTGGAAGTCATCCTCAGAAGCGCGGGCAGAGCCTGTGCAGTCACAGATGCCAGCATGTTTTATAGCAGTACTAGGTGTAAAGCAGGCACTGCCATTCTCATTAGGTGTTCCTATCTCATTAGGCTCCCTACAAATTCCAGTAAGGCCCATTTAGGACCTAGGAAAAGATCCAAGGACAGCCGAATTGATGGGATCTGTCGCCACAATCCCAGCACGCTACGCTTTTTTTCTTGTGAAAACCCCCTTAGATGAAATTGAAAACCTCTGCTGATACCTGACGACAGAGCCAGAGAGTCTGCCCATCTCCGCAACAAGCTCCTCAGCTCCATGCTGTAGCTTACGAGCCTCCAGAAGTCTCAGCTCCTTATCCGTCTCGGTGTCTGACTCTTGCCACTGGGACACTCGCAGGACAAGCGGTCTGCTGTCATGTGTCTCAGCAAATTCACCAGCCACAGGGTCAGGTTTTGGTGCAGTTCAGTCACCTGCACAAAACCCCAGAGCAAATTAAACCAGTAACAAACGACTGGTCTTGCCAAGTAGTTTGAAGTCAATGCATTTCACGTAAGTCAATGTTCTACCTGGTTCAATTTGCAAACAGACCTAATGACAGAAACATTTGGTTTTACTACTTTTTCTCCCATATTCATTCCCGTTACAAACACATCTTCCTGTCACGGGTCTATCCTTCTCCCAGTTCTTGTTTAGGATCATAGGCTGCTTATCAGCCACATGGTGCTTTCTCTTTCCACAGAGAGCTAGCAGCCAAAACAGTTCTCTGAACAGGAAACACCAGTGTTATTCCAAAGGAAATGCTTGCTAAAGATGAAACAATAAAATTGTGTTCATGCCCTGTAACAGACCTCACTCCTATTTTTAGAGGAGTTCTCCTCTGCTCCTTTGGCTGGAAGACAAAAGGCACAACTCATCTCAAACAGGAAAGAAGGTGTTAAAAAAACCCCCAGGCGTTCCTCATACCTGTGCTCTGGCCAGACGGAAATTAAAGGAAAAGGTGAATACTAGATATATTGCTCTTATCCCTAGAAGTTTCGGGCATGCACTTACTTTTTCATTAAGATGCGCGTTGCTCTTCTCAACCTCATTGTTCATGGACAGAACCCATTGCTGAATCATCTTAAAAAAATCTCTAGGTACCACCCTGAGAAAAAAAAAAACAACAAATCCAGAAACAAAGTGACCTCTAGTGCACCAGACCTGAGGACCTCCTGTCTCAAACATAGCTTTTACTTCCCAAGTCAAGGAAAACTACATGTTTTAGAACACCATATGTTGGAAACATGGTAGAGGCATTTTTATTAATGCTGTAGTTGTGAGCAAACTTGGCATTTGCAAGGAATCTCTTACTTGTTATGTTATGCATGTGCTCTGCAAATAATTTATTTCCTGATGATATTTATCAAAGACAATGGAGCACCACGAGGAGGAATACGCCCCCAGAAATCTGACTGTAAGCGAATCGCATATTTTTGGTTTTCTTCAAATGTCAAGATTTCCAAAGCAGGTGGCAGTTCTGAGGGAGACAGTGATGTTCCAGGAGCGATACTGAAGCCACCAACTGTTTCCACGTGTATTGCCAAATCAAAGCAAATTAAAAGCAGTCGCCAATCATTTTAACACTTCAGCTGATCACATTTACCCCACTGCCAGGGTCCCCACAAAAAAACCCCCGCATTTATCTTTTCTTGGGAGTGTAGTTTAATGTACAAGGCCAGCCCAGACACAATTAACACGTCTGTCCTTACGAGAAATGGGGTTTCTTATCTCTCTCAGCTTCATCCAACGTGCTGGAGCCTGTGCAGCTCATCACTGCAGTCGCCTGGGCCAGCCACACAGGAATCTTCTGACAAAATGCCCGCAGCTCAGCTTCGTGTGTGCCAGAACCTCTCTTCAGCTTTTGCACCTTGAATAACCAATCTTCCATACTTTTCACCAAGGCAGTCAAAAACCTAGCTGTGACCGCAGGGGAAGAAAATATGAACCTTTAATTATAATTCTCTCAGCCAACAAAAACAAAGCTGGATTCAAAGAGGGATGCCAAGAGGGATGATCAGCCTATGTGGGAACTGGCTACGCTTAGGACTAAGAATGAGCTGTTTGGTAAGCACTGAATTCAAAGCAAACTGAAAGAAAATGGGCTTGATTTGAAGCCCTGACTTTCCTTCTTGTCTTGGCAGATTTGGCTCCCTCATCGCATAAAGGCTTAACACAACTCTTTTCAAAACAGCTTTGCGGTTACAACCCAGTTCCTCACAGACACAGGCGATACGGTACGCACTGATGTGCAGAAGTGCGTGGACAAGGTACTAAATTACTCGTTCATTCCCTCGTCTGGCACATGCTGATGGATATTCTCTGTTTACTGGGGAATATGCTTGAAATGTAACAATGTTTGCTCTTGATATCCAAAGTTCAAGCTTTCTTTAGATCCTGGTGATGTCCTGGCCTCCGTGACATCTTTTAGCACAGATGGCATGCTATGCACATGAAGGTGATGATAATTTTTTAAAATATTTCAATAATTTTGATGCACAGCTTTGTTCCCCCACTGTACAGGTGAGGGGTAGAACTGGTTAATCCTCTGGACTGGGAGAAGTGCAATGAAGTGGTTTTGGGATGTCCCGACTAGTAAGAAAGGGAGGAGGTTACCCTCCGCAGGGTGGAGAGTTTCAGAGCCCACAATGGGAGTCCCACAACTAGGCATCAGTTTTTAATGACGAGGAGACCGAGGAGAAGTGGTAGGGAGGAAATCGTTTAAGTTTTCCTGCCGTGCAGCATTAACTTAAGAGGAAAGAAAAAGGCGGTGTGTCCCAGGAGGGCATGGGATGAGGTAGAACAGTTCAACTTCTGACCACTTAGCTGTGGTTTAGCCATATTACCCCTTACACAGTATTCCGGATCCTTATTAAATAGTGGCTTGCTTTGTGGAGGCTGTCTATATCATTGCAGTTACCTTATAAACTTAATCCAAGTCCCCCCGGAAAAGGGAATACCTAACTGGAGCTCACTGAAGAGATCCCTCTAGTCCCAGGTGCCAACTGCAGAGTCAAAAACATTCACACAGAGAAGGTACACTGTAAAGGCTATAAGAAGTGATCAAGGAAGACTGAATAAAAGCAGCCAAACCTTATAGAATTCATATAAGTCCTCTCTTATATCTCCCATCTAAACCAATCTCATATCCCATTGTTCTCTCTGCACCTCTAACCCTTGTCATCACATACCAAACCCTTTGTATTTCTGGCACATGCTGCTTGAGATCAGGTAATCAGATCTTAGAAGATAATAAATACTTCAGGTAACTGAGAAATACTTCTTATAATCTCTTTCATTGCCACTGTTTCTTACCAGAGGTGCAATGTAAGGAGAAGGGATACCTTGTCATTTCTACTGAAAGGCCATTATGAAAGGCCACAACAAAAAAATTAATCCAAGCCATTCAAAATACACTCCTAGTATGGAGCAAGAGAATACGTTTCCTGTGGTCATGTTCCCAAAGCCTTTGTTACGATAAGTTAAAATCCCTTTTTCTGGACTTGACTGGCTGAAGCGATTTTGAATCAGATGTCTGCGCTGTGCTGCCTCGCCCTTTGTTCTGATCACGACTAACTATTGAGGCTTCTGACAATCTGCAGTTAACTTTTTGCCATGCTAATGTCTGGCCAATTGTGGCCTCACTCCTTCTTCTTCCTCTCACTTTCTAATGTGAACTATTGGGAGTATTTATTTTCTTTAGGTTTCGCTTAAGATGGACAGACTTATCTTATCTCAGCTCCCTTAGTAGGCTGAAATATAACATGTAGCATGGGATAATGTAGAGGAAAGCACAGGATAACCCTGAGTGACAGGGTAAGACGACAGTATGAGAAGCAGCTTAGCACACATAGCAGTTCCTGACAGCACACGTTCAGTTTAGTTTTAGTCTGCTAAAAGGAAATACGATGATTAAAAAAACATCAGAGATGAAACAATTCTGAAATCAGAAAGGAGCCAAGGTCTTGCAGAGTCAAAGGTTGCGAAGGTTAGTTGCAAATTAGCCAACATATGTTTGTTATCTTACACAGGACATGATAACTTTATATCAGCAAAGAAAACATTTATTTACATACTTTATTATCAAGATAATTAAATATCTGGATTAAGATAACTTTCTGTGAATGATAAAGTAATAAAAAAAGTATTACCCTCTGAGACAGTGTTATCTGGTTAATGATTGCCAAAGTGATGTTTTACTTTACATTTTAAACATCCTTTCTTTCCTTTTACATTTATTCTCTTTTCCATCCATAATCACAAACCTCCCATGCTCCCTCTGAATATGGAGTTTATCCTCTGAATGCTCTTGATTCCCNCAAACCTCCCATGCTCCCTCTGAACATAACACATGACTTTCCCGTGTCAGATCTGCATTGCATGTTCTTCGCACTGTATCATGTTTAAAATTTCAGATATTCTTTTTACATGTGCCTGCAAGTGAAGCTTCTTGGAGTTTATCCTCTGAAAGCTCTTGATTCCTAGCACATACCTGGGGTTCAGACTTCAGCTTTTAGCTTTGGGAAAAGCCGGTACGAATTATGTCAACCGGTCCTTTATTACCCACTGTTTTCCTGGCATCCACAAGGAGAGACTGAACTGCAAAATTGGTCATTCCTTACCGTGATTCCCACTTATATTGTATTTCTGGTAGAGTTCACAGGCCCTTTGGTTTATTTCTTCCAGGGCAGCGTGCTGCGGAGGCAACGCTCCAGCAAAATTCCGGTGTCGATTCAGCACCATTTGTCCCAGCTCCGTTCACCGCTCCTGCAGGCTGGCAATGATCCTCAGACTTTCCATCTTTCCCAGGTGCACCTCCCCTCCATACTCCTGCAGGTCTGCTTTTAGTATCTGAAAGAAAAGTAGGAAGCTCACCATGCCCCCAGATTTCGGACTACCCCTTGGTTGCAACAGAAAGGTGATGGAAAACAGGTGAGAGAAGGGTGATGAATCCATGAGCATAAAGATATCACAGAGAGCAAATGGCATGATAAACTGGAAAATTATTGGTGACAATTCTGAGCACTTCTATGGATTGATATCATTTATCAGTCACCAGAGCTGTCGTCAGCCAGTGCTCAATGCACGACTAAGTTTAATGCACTGGCTGAACCATGGTATTGGTCAATTATAATTTCTCGTGTAGACTCTTAGCTTAAGCTCCAGCACAAAAGATTTGGGCTAATGTGTTTTCATTCACATCTGCGATGGGCAGAGATGCTTGCTGTGGCTCAGCTAACGTGTGGTAATTTGCTGAGCAGATACCACTCAATAATATGTCCAACCCCCAAAATCTTACATTTATCATGTTCTTGATATCTTGTAGGATTTCATCCAGTAGTTTTTCATTCATTGGAGAGGAGCTAAAGCAGAGGGAAAGAAGGGGTGAGAACCGAGAGAAAAACACTCCTTTAGTAGCCAAGGTAAAACAAGAGTCAAGATATATACTCTACACATACCAAGTTTGTGATACAAATTGTAACTTGGAAGAGAACTAAAACGCACCAGGGCCTATTCAGCCAGAGATTTTTGTTTGAGTTGCTGGGAGTGCCAGCACTTGAGCAACGAATGCAGCCTTCATGTCTTAAAACTAGAAAAGTTTAGAACAGCTTTCTATCCCTTTGAGGAGTTTAGGATTTATAGAAAAATAATGGCATTTGTCATAAACAGTGAAGTTCTCTTCCCCAGAAGGAAATCAGTCCTCACCTCGCCTTCCCAACAACCCCAACAGAATGACACCAGCACACTGCAGAAATCCCCCAAACTCGACTTCAAAAGCAACTTACTTTACGTTCTCCTTCGCCTCCCACGTGGCTGCAGCTAACTCCTCTTGAGCTTTTTCTGCTTCTTTGGTCACCTTGCGGTCATGTTCTTGTACCTCACACAGCTCGCTGAAACAGCAGGGAACAGTCTTAATGCAACTTAGCCCAACACAAAGGTCTCCCTGCCGGCAGACAGAGACTGGTGGGCCCTACACTATCATGCAGGGCGCTCTTCCTCCTACACAGTCATCTCACTGTAGGGGTGAAAGGCACCTTGAAGACCTCCTCTTCCCACGCACACACGTTGGCCTATCAACCCCCTTCTGCAGCCCCCCACCAATGAACCTCCAGCTTGCTAAAAAAAAGAGGTGGTTTTGACATTATTTGGCACTAAGAGGGTGCAGTGAGAATGTGAGGAGGCTCAAGTGTGGTCCCTGTAGCTCCACTTCAAATCATAACACTGTCTTCCTGCTCCTATGGGAGGAAGATTAGAAAACCAAACAAAATCGATGGACTAAGCCTAGGGCATAGAGATAACTACTTAGGATCGTGCAGGATTCATACCTGGCCAGCTGTTCAACGGATTCTTTAAAATAAAGTAGTTGTTCTGTAATATGTCTGTTGACCAACCGCGGTGTCATCATGTTTTTGGAGAGGGTCTTAATCTGTTCAGGAATCCGCTCCATGAGACCCACATACCTCTGCCTGCAGTAAAAAGAGTAAAAAAGGGTATTTACCTGAAAGTCCAGGTCTCTCCTACCCTATTCTGTAGACCCTTTCCTTTCACTGTATGGGAAGCTATCTAGAAGGCAATCTTTTGAGTGTTTGGACTGGAGATTTTAAACTCTGGAACAATTTAATTGCTACAAATAGTGGTAATCTGAGCATGGGAACACCGGCTGTGAGGGAAGTACCAGCTATTCTACTTGTGAAAACTTCCACTGAATGTCACACCAATAAGGCGCCCACACCATCAAGCGTGGTGACAGTGCCACCGACATGTCCAGATTACCTATCAGAGGCTCATTAGTCCTGGTTGTTAACTAGGCAGGGTAATCCTATTTCACTCCTGGCACCAGACCCCACGCCGATTACATTGCAACGGGCGAGCTTTGCTGAGCGAGGACATTAGGAACGATCTGCAATAGCTTATGCTGCTCCCAAGAGAAGGCTGCCATAAATCAAGAGGAGGATTAAGGGTGGTTGGCTAACGATGACCTGAGCTTCGACAGCAGCTGTCCTCTCGCCATGCAGCCCACGCTGACCTGCCGAATCAGCTCATGGAAAACAATGTTGTAGATGTTCTGCTCCGCCTTCATCAGCTCCAGAGCATTGTGCAGCTGGCAAAACAGGCGAGAAAAATCACAGCCTTGCAGAGCCTGACCAGCCTACTCCTTTAACAACAGAGGTTAGCAGAGATCTCGCATTTCTTCTGGAGGAGGTTTCCCTCTGAGGACAAAACACTACTAAAGGTATAAAGGAGAATGGAAAGAGCCATCCTGCATGCGTTCACAGGTTCATTTTCATACATGTTCTGCACTATCCTGACTACCCTCCTGTCAACATCCATGGGAGCTCCTCTGCTAATTCCAGCTGGAGCTCCTGATGAGGCAATGCTCCATATTTTTCAGAAATCCTTCCCCATCCATTTAAAACTTCCCCATTACTGTGCAAGAATAACAGAAAATAAGGCCAAGTAGATGTTCTTTGACATCTGTTTTAGGTGTATGAAGGTTTCCAATGGTCCATTTTGTAACACAGCAGCCTATCTCCCAACAAAGAGATGCGACAGCTACTGCCTTCATTCCTCCACAGTAATAATGCCAAATGCATTCCTTTCTGGCATTTTTGCCAGAAATGTAACTTCCTACCCCAGCAAGCTGACCGTTTGTTCTTTGTGGATCAAGTAAAGGTGAACAGAAGCTCAGGAGAGGAAACCTCTGGTTATTACAGGACCTACAGACAGCTGGCTTGGGCAGAAACTAGCTGCTAGGAGGGACCTTAAGCACAACGGGGATAAACACTGGGGAAAACAGGATCTTATTTTTCTGGGTACAAGAAAGTTGCTCTGGTCCAAGCAAGTTATCTACCTGTAAACCTTTTAACTCTGATTAGCTTGTCTACTCCAGCTTTTTCCAACATGCTGTCCATCATCTCCAGCAGCTGGATGACCTCCAACCTGCCAGAAGGTTCCCTGACAGACCAGAAAGAGACATACCGTTATTCTGTACAGCACCTTATGATATTTTCCCACAAAAAGAAAACAGCTGGGTTTTTTTCCAACATCTTCATGCAGAGTGATACATACATGGATGGGAACAGCCGTAGTTTCTTTTCACGGTCTTCAAGCAGCGTTGTGTATTTACTGAATATGAATACAAATGTTAGGACTTGATTAGAAAGCAATCCTTCCAGCGTTAGCTACAGGATCGCGCTCTCTCTTTCAGACCCTTTGTCCCATGTACCAGCCAACGCAGGCTGGAGAGGCAGAGAAGGGTCTACAGGGTTGCTCTTCAGTGGAAGCATCTAGAGCCTAACGTGAGAATTGGACCTCCTGCAGCTCTTCCCCACCTAGAACTCCTTCTTCTTGCCACTAATGACACAAATCTTGTAGGAACCTTCTCCCTTTAAGACCTCTTATGGTACTTGGCTAAGAAGTGGCCAATGGGTTTAAAAGTTAGTGGTGGGGCCAGAAGAGCACCACATCCATAGCACACTCACCCAGAGACGGATCACAGGACACCACCAACATAAGGTGACAGTGTTCTGTTACACCGTGTTGGCAAAGAAGCTGTGAGGATTTTGCTCCTAATCTTAGTATTTTAATCCTTGAACATTAAGAAAGAATCTCCTTTAAATTTAGTAAGTCATTCAGAGAGACCAAGGGGAGTCTCTGGTGCCTTTTACGGGCAAGGCTTGGTAAACTCAATTGAAAATTCACAGCCTGAAAAATTAAAACAAAACAAAAACCCACAAACAAACAAAAAACCCCCAAGAGCGGTGAGATTCAAGACACCACCAGGTCTATACAACCAGAAAGCAAGAGTAAGAACTGCCCAGAGCCCGCTCAGCTTTGTGGCAGAAAGCAATTCTAAAAGAAAAAACAGAAAACCTAATCAAAATTATGGTTTGGGGTTTTTTTTTAAAAAAAAGCAGTAGCAAAAAACTTCCAAAAGTTGCCTCAAGGGATCAAACCAGACTTCAGCTCCTACATTCATGACCAGCTACTGAAGCCCCCTGGGAAGCAGTACTAGGGTACAGGAAATTCTGTTAGCCACCCCAAAGCAGCAGGGGCAAAGAAAAGGCGGGTCACACCTTGCTCTGCAGGGCTAACTCTAGCCTGGTCATTAGCATGGGATTTGCTCCCATTTATACTCTCCCCTTCCCGATGGCAAGAGGTGTATTTGGGCAGCGCCCTCAGCCCCTCATCACTTTATGCCCCGGCTCTGAAAAGTTGAGGACAAACCCCAGTAAACCAGAAATCGCTCACCCATCGAAGTACTTCAAGGGCAGAACTCCCCTGTTCTTCACGATGTGAAATTCCTTGGGAATCAGCGTATCTGCTAGGGTGACCCGCTAGGGATGGAAAAGAGAGAGAGCACGAAACATCAGCGTAAAAGATGGGAACACACTCCTGCTTCTTTCCCAAAGAGGACACGGGTTTGGCAGTCGGGAGAGGGAAGCTCAGGTAGTGGCTTTTCATGCTGCTTTTCCCTTTCCTGCTCCACACATCCAGAGCTCAACAGAAACGATCTACATCTGAAAGCGGATTGAAATGACTAACACTGAACTGCGGCGGGGAAGCCAGGGAGCTGTGAGTTGCAAGGAGAGCCGATGAGCCTCAGGACCAGTGTAACATCGGGACACATTTCTTAGGACCTCCCTTCTCCCAGCTAGTAACACATGCAGAAAAAGACCTGAACGGCAGCACTCACAGGAGTACATGGGACTGTACCACGGCTCCCTCTCCGGTCCTGATGACCCTCAGAGAAAGAGCTTCTGTCAGGCATTGCTTTCTTAGCTTCTTGGCCAGTCGCAGTGTCACACAGGTAAGAAACATCCCTGAAATGGAGGGGAAGAGTTCATGCACTGACCCACCCCACGGGCAACCCACCAACTTCCAGCCTAAGCCACGCAGGGGTTTGTTCTGCTCAGCCCGAGGCCAGGCTCATGGCCAGGACTCCCTCCCCTGGGCCAAAAAAGACAGATGAGATCATGGTTTTTTAGACAGATGAATGTTTTTTAGGCATCGCCTATCCATTTTTCGCATCTGCTGCCAACATCCTATCACATACATATGCGACATCCGATAAAGAGCAAAACATTTTTCACTTTCCAGCACCATTAAGCATTGCTTATTTAAAAAGAAGTGTAAAGCTATTCCTTGCTAAGTCCATTAAAGCCAGAAGAGCTTCTTTTCTTAATCATGGATCACAGAGCATCCCTGTGAGCCTGGCATCCTTTGGAAGGATGGTTCCAAGAATTGCTCATTTAGCCACTCTTTTATTTATTATGCCCAAGAATGTCTCCAGCCCAAACTTGGAAGGGGCAGCTGGTCCATCCATCCATCCGCGTTAGGCAGCACAGCCATCTACCACACAAAAAGACCAAGGGAGAGATCTAGCTCCGCATTCCCAGCTCTAATGTCTTTCCATTGCCCTGGGCTCCTTATCCCTTCTTTGCTTACCTTCCAGCGCCTGTCGAACTGACAGGGTGGTCTGTCAGGTGTCTGAACTTCCTCCGACGATTAGGATAATGCCAAAGCCGATCTGGGGGTTGCAGGCAGCCCTGCAGACAAGGCACACGTGGCTGTCACTTCTTAGCGAGAAGCGCGCCAAGGAGCGGGAGAGCTCAGGGTGACTGCCTAAACAAGCTCCGCATCATTATTTCTATCTTGGAGCTAACGACAGCAGCGTGGACAACGCAGCCTCGGCAGGGGCTTCACAGCCCACCAGGGCGCAAGCACCTTCTGCAGGCCCTGGAAGGCAGCGCTTTGGATCCGCATCAAACTGCGCCGTCAGAAAAAGCGATGCAATATAAGATAAATCTATCTTACAAGGTGGGCAAACTTTCCTTCTGCCCAGGGAACAGACAGACAATTCCAGAGAGAAAAAGGGAGGAGGTGGAAGCACACTCACCCTGAAGCCCGTTGGGGTTTTGGTGGTTTGCAGGGACTGTAAGTTCTTTGGGCTGTAGAGAGACCTGCTGGCGCAGGTCAGGCTGTGGAAAACCTCTTCTGGAACAGATCTGTGCTCCAGGGAGGAAGAAATAGGCCTGATGTGATTGAGCGTCCTTGAGGTAGTCCTCAGCTTAGGGAACTCTGGAAAATAGCACGTCAGAAATGCTTCAACAGCACTTATTCTGCTGGTGAAAGAGAAAGCAAAACCGGCGACAAAATACAGGGCTGAGAAAAGCCACGACAAGATGTTTACTCCCTTATCCCAAAGCAGGATCAACTCTATCTGAAACACAGGCAGCTAATCCCATTTTTAGCAGCTGTTAGTTCTTGGGTGAAGCCTAGAACAACAGCTACTATCCGACTACGGGAGACGAAGCACCAGTCACACGCTCTCACCAAGCTGTCGAGTACACAAACACCAAAGTCCGCGTGTTTCTGTAAAGCCA
Organism: Rhinoptilus africanus; assembly: GCA_013400135.1. Lineage (NCBI taxonomy): Eukaryota > Metazoa > Chordata > Aves > Charadriiformes > Glareolidae > Rhinoptilus > Rhinoptilus africanus. Next base: position 833,380 of record VXBO01011180.1, on the reverse strand, counting down.
TTTCCCTTCGTAGGGAGTGCTAGCCATCAGCTTCCTGCAAAGATATGAACGTGCTAAAATACCAGTAACTGCCTCAATAATGCAGAGGAGCATCCCGCGGTTGAAGGGGAGCTGGAAGGATGGAGTCAGACGTAGTTCCCCGGCAGCCCCAGCCCTACCTGGCGGCTCCTGGCCTGCCCGCCCGGCACCGCTGGGCTTCCTTCCATCCGCTTTTGGTCCAGGAGCCGGTGCTCCCCTCCTGGGCATGGGGAACGTTTATTTTATTTTAGTGCTTGGCCAAGGAAATGTGCGGCAGCGAATGATCTAGAAACTGAAGGGAACCTGCATTTGTACTTCACAGGGTTAATTAATGGCTTTTATTGTTGTCATTTGCTGTAAGAACCCCCCCGTACTCCTGACACTAGGTACAGCAGTTAGGACACCCCCCCTCCATTTTCCTACATCCTCCACAGGGTGCTTGTTTTTCCATCTACAGACCGCACGAAGAACAACCGCTTCTCTTATATATTTAACTGCGCCAGATATTTAATTAAATTCATCTCCATTTATTAATCTTACCAGTTTTTCTTCTTAGCAATGACTTACTAATGAAAAAGAAAAATCCTATTTCCATTAGTTTCATGATCTCCACAAATTCTCTTCTGAAGCCTTCGCCCCCGCCTTGCCAATATATGTTGTTCTTTATAAATGCTCTTTGTATTAAAACTTTTTGACCTCCTTATCAGCTATATCCTCGTGTACTGTGGTTTCTAATCAGGTTAACTACATTCCTTTGCCTTCAGATACATGTTTGTGGCTGTAGGTATAATCAAGGAGTAATCTTGCCAGGTAGCTTCTTGTCTCTCTGCATAAATGGTTTATTGCAAAGATAATATAAACATTCACTACTCTTGACAGAAGAAAACTTGTTTTTCTCCCTTTAACAACTTTTTTTGGCAGTACACGATATTCCTACCAGAGAGGATGGGAAGATTAATGGTGCTGTTCTGTAGTAGCTACAGTTTAAGGACAGGGAGAAGACCTGACGTTAGAGCACGTGGCACACAGCTGGAAAATAGCACATTAAGTTCTTGGCACACGAACCCTTTCCAGGCCCATAATAAAGGCAGAAGTCAGCAACTTGATACACATTTGGCAGTCACTCCAATTTAACGTGCATAAAATTGGGAGGTTAGAAACTCTGGTCTGCTCCAAGAGCTATCAACTCTTCTCCCGTGCTCCTCTCCCACACTTCCAAGGATGTCCCCTCCTCCAGCGGGGACGTTGTGGCCCATACGCAGCTTATGAAACCCCAACCACCCCTCTCAGCTGGTATCGAGCTCTGACTTTTCCTGCTGCTGTTTAGGACCTGAAGAAGGGCTTGTGTAAGAGTTACGGACATCTCCTCCCCACCATCCAGTGGCCCTGCCTGGTGCCTCCAGCCTTGGGCCTGCCACGGCATGGCCCGTCTCCATCCCTCCCCCCTCGGGGCTGTGCCACGGACCCCCTACCCCAAGACCTGCCGGAGGAGCTCTCTGTGGCTCCATCACCATGGAAACACAGGGCTCTCCCCACAACACAGGGATGCCCTCCCTCCCTACCCCCACAAGGCTCTGACCCACATCTCCCCACAGCAGCCACCTTCCCAGCAGAACCACCCTGCACCCACCCCCACCCCAATCCCCCAAACCAGGAGCCGCAGAGGTTTAAGAAAGAGGCCACAGCAATTTTTTTTTTCCTCCCCTAATAGCAAAATATATTTCAACTGCTGTAATACAGTAGATTATTAACAGCTCTTCCGCATGACAGAACACGGTACAGGTTGTGTACGGGGAACGGCTGGTGCCAGGGCCATGGCCTGTGCACAGCTCTGCTTGTGCCCCTCTCCCCAGCCACTGTGGGTGATGGGCAGTGATGGCTTCTCAGCCCTGGCCGCAAGCGCAGGGAGAAGAGGCGAGGCTGAACTCAGCTGGCTCAGAGGTGCTGCAGGGAGCCGGTCCGTAACCCTGCTGCAGCAGAGCCCGTGGGCTGGCTCACAGCTCGGGCTGGACCACCATCCTTCCAGCCCATCTACATTCGGAAGGTGGGAGTCACAAACAGTTCGGTTTTCCTGTAGCGGGTGGACTGAGTCACATCAACCACACACACAAAGAGATGACACCAGGATTTCCCCCTCCTCCCCCCTACAGCACGTAGCACAGGCCCTACTCAGAGGGCTGTCGCAGGATAGCAGACAGTCAGCAGCTCGGAGGCAGGACTGCTTCACCTCCAAAGGCTGGAAGTTAAATATTCCAACAGAAAGGACCAACTAGGCATGAAGACTATGCAGAGGTTCCGTCTTCCTGAGAACAAACTGTTATCTGCATGACAACCGGGACACATTTCACCACATTAATACTGATTTTCGTGATGTTATTGAGCAAGGAGCTGCAGCTGTACTGGGTGCCATTCCAAAGCTGGAGGCTTCCCACCTCAAAACTGAGGGAGTTACCATGGAAGCAAGTAGCATAATCCTTGCATTGGAAAGAACCACAGAAAACAGTATATACTATTATTAAGAACTTGTAAAGGGCAGGTTGTGAACTTTATCCATCCTCATTATTGACCAGAACACGACACTGCCAGCTCTGGCACTCACAGCCTAAGAAAACTCCAACAAATATGGTATAATTGATTCTAATTGAACAAGCGATGTGCAAAAAACCTTAGTATTTCCCCTCCAGTACTCTTGAGAAAAATTAAGATTCCCACATTCAAAAGAAAATTGAAAAAAACCCAAACACCCATGAAATTGAAAGCAATCCCACTTGTTAATGCCCTGACAGCACGGTTGCCAGATGCCTTGATCTACAAGGCTAAAAATCTCAACCTGTCAAAAACTAAGACTAGTTCCAACAGCTGAGCATCCCTTTCTGGCTGCCTTTTGCTTGCCAGATGCTCAAGCCCTGAGGCTTCAAACACTCAGGATGCTGACACAGTAAATGCTGATGATCTTTATTACCAGTTGACAGTGCCAGTTGCAAGGGAGACACCAAAACCTGGCACAAAGTGCCATGATTTGATCTCCTTTTGAGAACACTGAGACAGTAGCAAGACCTGACACGGGCCTCAGGAAGACAAATCAAGTCCCAAATCCATCACACCCTATTGGAGTGCAATTACAGCTGTACATAAACGTTTTGAGCACCACAACTAAGTAGTACTGGACTGAATTTCATCCTATATTAAGGAGGTGACAAAGCTGTTTGGCCAAAGTGTGGGATGTTTTGTTTGTTTTTTAAAAAAGGAAGCTTAGTTGCTCCAGCAGTTCTGTCCCTTCCTCCCACAAAATGTACAGTGAAAGTTTTAGGATTAATCAAAGTGAATGAGGAGAAAGTAACCCATTTGATTTTCAGGATTTTATATGCTAATACTGCCAAGTTTCAGTATACACATTTACTCTGTCCTCTGAAATTAACCTAGCTGTTTCAACAAACAAGTTCTAGTAGGAAATATTTCAGAGAAGAGCCACATACGCAAATGGTGTATTTGGCAAATTTGACCTGACACAATGTCCCTTCTGAAGAGCCAGATTCCTTCTGACAGGAAACTGAAAACTTGGAAGACTGTAAGTATCGCCTAGCTTTCATGAAATTACTTTTGACTCAGGTTAGTAAAAACAGAAGCCCAAAAGACAGTTTAAGTGGACTGGGAGACAACTCCATCAACAGTCCCAGTACTGCTGGTATCCAATACCTAGGCTGTAGGTCAGTAAGGAAAAGCTGTTACTGAGAAGTGCCAAGGACATTTGAGTAATTCAGAAATCCCTGTGCCCAAAGTACAGGTACCTCCATCCGGTCACCCTCTCTCTCCAGTAACAGGAGCTAAAGTTCCAGTAAAACTGGAGAGATACGTACCTACATACTATGTAAGTTCCCTTTTCTGCTCAGCATCTGACAGAACAAGGAAACTGAAGGGACTCTGCCTAATTAATAGATATTGAAACACCAAAAATCACATAATGCTTCTCCCTTTCGCAGTGTGTACAGGAGGATGTCCTACCTCTTCAGAAAGAGGAGGGCAATACCTAGGAACCTGGTCTTCACCTGAAGTCCCCACTGACCTAAGAGCAGACACAAGCAGATGAAAAAGCAGCTCTGATTCCAGCCACTGCGTTGACCTTCGTTTCCCACCAACAGTGGTAGAAGCTGCTAAAATACACGTTGGTAAGAGGCACCGAGACGTGCTGGCATGTTGAACTGGACAAAGCCATTTCAGATGAAAATGCACTATGTACCTGCAAAGTTGATTGCATTTTCTTGTACAGTTGGGTCATAGTATTTCAGATCTTTCACACTAAAGAAAGCCTTAACAACTTGTATACCTTAAAGCAAAAGTTCTTTTACAAGTTAATTATGTTAAAAGAATTGATTATCTGGAGCAAGACAAAGGAAAAGCTAGAAGAAAAAAACTTATTCCGCAAGTCACAAAGGCCTTCAGAGAACAGAAATGCTGTTAGTCAGTTGGGAACTTAACGAATACAGAAGAAACAAATTTTCAATGTAAAAAGTCATATAAAACTGCACACACTGTGCCCTGCTTCTGAACTTGATTCTCCAATGCAGCCACAGGTAAACTGACAATCCCTTCTTCCTCTGCCAGCTTTAAATCTGTAGGCAGCCAACATACACAGAACGCAGTTCAAAGCCATCCAGGAATACTTTGGCTATTCTCAGAGCAAGGAGGCAAATATCCTATTGCTCTGCCACTTGTCCGCATCACAGCAGTGGACAGGATCACAAAGAAGACAAGTTTTGTAGATACTCCATTACCAAAAGTGAGGAAAAAAAAAAATTTGCAAAGGGATGGCTAAGAAAGATGGACGGAGGCTAACAATGAGCTATTAGCAAATCTGCCTAGACTATCTACTGTCCAGCAGCAACTTGGGGGGGGAACCCCTGGATGAGTAGGATTCCAGTAGACTCCACCATCAGCTCAACGTTTTACTAGCAGGAAAATGGCTCAAAGTGGGACAGCACGTAGTAAATGCTGCCTACGAAGCCTGTTGCAATCCAGGTCAACTGGTTTGCCTCAGTAATGTTTAAAAAAAAGTACAGTTTCTCCCCAATAATCAGGAGGCACAACTTCCCTTAGAAAAGCCCATAGTGAATTAGGTCATTGGTCCAAGTACTTGGAGGACAACTTTCATCTTCTGCGATGATGACATGGCCAGAGCACAGCATTTTTACATCTTCGTATGACATGACCATGAGCGTGGTTTTAAGTAGTCCAGGAACGTGGGCTGCAAGACATGGAGAAGCAGTGTGTCAGTCACAGGCAAAGAGCACCAGCTGTGGCGTGGTCTGCTGAAGTCAAACTTCCCTCACAGGAAAGATCAAACCACGTTTTCACATCCTGCAACCATATTCTTACCCTCACAAGGCATTGTGTAGAAGTGTAGCTACAGTCACAACCGGCTGTTTGCCTGCCATCCACCTTACCCCTAGTTGTGACACATCAGCTAAATGGCGATTCTAGTAGCATATTGTATCAAGAAGCCAGTCATTTAGTGTCAAACTCTTAAGTGAGGAGAGTCAAACTTAAAACAGAGTTTGCCTGAGGACACCTTTAGTTAAAATTGAAATCAACTAGGACAGCAAGAAGTTTTACGTAGTACAGAATCTTGTATCAAGAAAATGAGTTCTAAGTCAGAAAGTAACACCAACAAACCCCCAGACTGACCATTTATAGGCAACCAGTTCTCACTACCATCCACTCTAGCCTGGGAGAGGCACGATAAGCTCAGTTTTTGTGGGTCTCTTAGAAGTGTTTCTCCTGACCTCATTGGCTAAGTGCTGCAGTTCCACTCACACAGCCTGAATGGCTTAGCGTACTCTCAAAGAGGGGCTTATCTCCTCAGAGATGTGGGAAAAACACCCTCAGTTTCAAGTAGTGGAATACCATCAGCACAGAAAGACCGCTGATGAAAGCGCTTCTGTTAGAAAAGGTTTTCCTAGATTCTCTACAGTTTCTAGACTAACTCCTAACAAACAGCACACTGCCAGGAAGACTAGTGCCATTCAACATCTATCCTGTCCTTCAAGAAAGGACAGTGATCCCACAGGAAATGTCAGTCACTCACATTTTCCATAGGGCAGTACTGGCGGGCGTACCACTCCTGGCTATAGAGGCAAATGATGACACCTTGGCCCAGGAACAGGGAAGTCCACATAATGACATTCCAGATGGGCCCTTTCCGACGGTCATTAAGGATGAAGTTGAAGACCACTGGGAGGAGGTCAAACAAGAAGCATCATTCAGAAACAAACACAGGATTAAAGAATCAAAGACCCACTGATTTCACTGGATCTTTCCCTCCCTTTGCTTAATTTCTGAAGTGACAAGGCTGCTCTGTGAGGTCAACATGGTGCAAGAAAATCTGATTACGCTTGGCAGTAAAGCAAATACTATGAGATGACTCTGACATTTACTTCCAATAAGTTTGCCAACAAGCTGGCCCAGCTGTACGCCTCTGGGGATCAATATTGTTTGTGTTTTGCCAGCATGTCTTGGTCACCAGCATAGGTGGCCTAGTACTAGAGTCCTCTAACTTATTCTAGCTCAACCCCCAAAATGAAGTGTAAGAGCTTTATCTTCTAAACAGGCACTCTTCCTCACTGCAGCAGTAATGCAATACCTGTCTTACACTATGACTTAAGAGGAAGGCTTCAAACTTGCTGAGATACAGGAATTCAGCTAAGGCTTGGCAAAGATGAAACAGAGCTATTAAAATGTGTACAGCATCTCACGAACAGCAGTACATGTATGTATAGCTCTCCCTCCTCACCCACATTGCTCATCCGAGATCCAAGCTTGCAAAGCCAGTGTGTGTATACATATATCTACTGAGCTACTTGGCTGCAAAAATCCATTCACACAGTTTGGATCCACACTTGCAACTCCTGGACAAGAAACACTTTTGCGTGTTACTGCCTAAAGGATAACTGGCATCAGGATCAGAAGAGCAAAGCAGGTTTGTTTGAATAAAAAACGCCAAAAACCCCACAACCCACTCACATACCGTCTCCTAGAAACTTACTTCCAAAGCACATAAACAGGAAAAAGAGAACTGGATAGAAGTAGCCGAAGCAGATGCTCAGAACATATTCATGTACAGCAGCTGATACTGTGAAGACAGACAGCATAGCTGCTGCCTTGAACTTCTTACCAAAAAACTGAAAGAGAAGAATACAAAAGTATTATAAGCTATTCTGCTATGGTTTTAGTTTGTTTGTTTGAACACTGTTTTGGTTTTTTGTTGTTTTGTTTGGGTTTTGGGGTTTTTTTTGTTTGTTTGGGATTTTTTTAACCTGAGCTGAGAAGGGCCTCCTCCAGACATACAAAAAATGCTAAGTGCTTTACAGACCAGCTTGGATCTTAGGTTTTTTTCTTCAGGCCTGTTTCTGGTGTCCTGTATAAGTACTCAGGTTGAGCCCACTCCTGAAATACCTACCACAGCTCCTCAAAATAATGCAACATGAGCTCAGACTGCTGAGGCAATTCTTACACTCTCACGTCTCAGACCTACGTTTTACCCTATTAAGGACTTGGAAATGAGCAACAGATCTCTAAAAACCACCGTGGCTACCCACAACAGCTGAGGCAAGATATTTTTGTGATTCTCAATGGACAGTGAGACTGCATCTTGACAAAGGTACTGTCTTGCTTGGTGGTTAAATGTTTAGTTACCAAGAAGAATATATCAGCTTGTTACTCACCCAAAGGAAGTCCCTGTAGGCATAGTAATAGAGCCAGTCATGTACTACCACATTCCAGGTTCGGTAGTAGTTTGCATAGGAAGTAGAGTTCCACCAGTCCTGAAAGCACAGTTGAAAGAGTATAAATCTAATTGGGCATAAAACATTCTACAGGTCTTTTCTGGCATATTAAGTTGAATTTTTTTGATCAGAATAATACCAAGCTACCATAACAAATTGCACCATGAAAGAATGCATTCCATTGCACTTTCAACATGCTACTCCATATATCAAAGTTTGGTTTTATCCCAAACTGCAATGGCTGAAATAATAAAAGAATAAAAAGAGTGCCAATGGAGCTATTGGATAGGTCTGGTGGCCGGTTCTGTTTGTGCACAGGGTATATTACCTTAAAAACGATTCAGACTGCCAAGTAGAAATCAGATCTGTTCTATAGCACAGGAATAAGCTTAAGTCCTAACAGCACAAAACAAGCAAAACCCTGTGGATGCTCTGTTTGCTAGAACAACCCTCAGCTTCCTCATCTTTCATTTTCATTGGGAAAATTAATTTTAGAAGCTTTATAAAGCTTGCTTGGTAAAGTATACCTCCCGCTTCTTACCTTGTAGAACATCCTATCTGCAAAGCGCAGCATCTCAGCAAATGCATTAAGCCAACAGTGAAGGAACGCAAAGAAAACCAGGAAGAGAATCAGTACACCTAGAAACAAGGTAGATTCAGAGTGGTTTTGTAGTGTTTTCTCTCAGATATAAGCGCGAACACGTAACACAGTCAAGACTGTTCTTACAGGCACTGACACAGATGGGTTTTGTGCTACCTATACAAAAGAGTAAAAGCATTTCTGTTTCTCACAACACCAGGTCATGCTTAACCCAGAGGGAAATAGCAAGGTTGCTACAGAGCTTAGAACTTTGAAGACGGTTAAATTCAAACCCAAGCTTTTATTTTGTGCTGCTGACTCTAAAGTTTAGCACCACAACACTGAAGTCTGCCCAAAAGACCTCCTCTGCTGATTTTTGCTGTCATTAATGCATCTCATATGAAGCACTTCCCCTCCCTTCCGTCTCTTCCAGAAAGATACGGTCGCTCACGAATCTGGGTCTTACCTGGCAGAATGGAATTGAAGATACAGAGGACCAGCCCTCGAAGATTGAAGGTTTCTTGACTACTGTTGTGAAACAGAGGAATGCAGAGTCTCACAAAGATGTAGTAGGCATAGAAAAGCGAACCAAGCACCTGGAACAAAAAAAAAAGTCCAAGTCCATAAGAGAAACACACAATTAACACATCACCACTTGACAGCTCTAGGAGAGGAACAGCAGCTGCAACAGTCAACGTAATTTATTTTACATTGCTGCTAACAAATTTCCCTAAGGGTCCAGGCAGAAAGTAAGCCACAGCCATCTCTGTACCATGTTGACAGCCAGGAGCAAAATCAACTTGTCTTTTCTCCTACAGAAGCTGTACGTGTCTCCTGGTCCTATCAACTCAGAAGTCATGACAAAAGATTTGTGCCAATGCCAAAGTAAGTGGGGAAAGTACCCTGTGATGTAGGTCCAAGACAAGGGTAGAAATAATTGAAAAATGCTTACTGTAGTCAAATTTAATATTAAAGCTTACTGTTCTTTTATCCCAAAGGAGATGTTTCCAGGCCAAAGCACCCCAGGCCTTCTTTGGCTCATGAACCCAGGAGCCATGGGTTCTGGAAGCTGAGGTCAAATTGCAAGTCACTGCTTTAAATACTCTGACTGATATAAGCCAGGTGTGTGCTTTATCACTCTTTTGTCAAAAAGCAAGCAGCCAAAGGCCTTTTTGTGCCTTTTTTTTCCCCTCCTCTTTTTTTGCTTTTTAAACCGTGAATGTATCGTGCGACAGTAAAAGTTTCAATCATGCAAGGCCATTACTTGGAAACACATCCACAAGAAGTAACTGAAGCTCACATCCAGACAAATGTGAAAATTGAGTCAAACTTGAACTTAAATAAGCATTGAATATTTGGACCCCAGGCCTAATTAGTTCAAAATTGGTCTGAATATCTGCAGGCAGGTAGCTGTGCCAGTGCATTACAATACAGTTTCAGTGTAAAGAAAGAGGGCCAGAGCATGGATATTGCACTCCACACACACACACATGCAGCTTTTGTTTGTATAGAACAGAGTCTTAACGGCTTGTTTAAGCAAGAATTACACAACCATCAGTGCAGCAAGATCACCATTTCTTTTCTTAATCACTAAACTTCAGTCTCTTCTGGTAAGCCCACACCAATAAACAGTGATTTAATGCCAAATGGAGAACTGTTTCGCAACAGAGTTTAGATGATGTCTGAAAGCGCATTCTTCAGAAAGCTGCACTACTCACTTGTGCAAACTTGGTAGCTACATAGCTCCATCTTATCATGGGACTCCTAGGAAAAAGAACACACTGTATTATATCTAAACAGGACGCCAAAGCAGCAAAAACCTCCCTTCAGTTACCAACTTTACTGACCTATACTCTGAAAAAAAACCCTGCTTTTTGAATTCTAGAGTTCTTAATCTCCTGACATCCAGAGAAGTCTGCCCAAATTGCTGGTTCCTCAATTTCAACTACAGCAGGACAACTATGGCAATTCCATAAATGGAAAAGTATCTGGAGGGCAGGATTATACAATTACGTAGGAGGTGGTGATCTGCCCGACAGTCATGTAAGGACTGCTGACTTGACACTGGCAAAAGGCAACCCAGCAAAGTACAGAAAAGTTTGGGAGTTCCCAGTTTTAAAGGCTTCAGCCTACCTCCACAAACTCAAGAGACAGAGCTGCTTATTAGCACCACATAAAACAACACACAAGCCTACTGCAGGAACTGAGCATCAATACATATTGAGTAGCCAGTTCTTGAGTTGTTTCGCTTCAAGTGTGCTTCCCAAAGAAATAAAATCAGAACTGTAAATTTAAATGTGTTGGAGTCTTCATGACCAAGTCCTGCTCTTGACAGGTTACTGACTTAACCACAACTTTATGAAAGCTCTAATTCATAAATTGAATAGATCACATTCAGGGATGCTTAACACTGGCTTCGGTTTTTAGGCTAATGTTCTACTGGTGTTGCTCACATTACCTGGGATAGTTGTCTCTGTAGATCAGGGTAGGAGCAAAGAGGAAGTACAGGTATTGAGAAATTCTGGGAATAGGTACTGTGCCTGGAAGAAGAGGAGATAAAAACCACTCTGCAATCTTTCTGCTTACTGAAGTTTTCGGTTTCCCCAGTACACTTTCACAACGTAAAACCCTTATCACCTCAAAAAAACATCAGTCTGGAACTAAGGTATGGGATTTGCAGAGAATAAACCAAACTAGACTCATCAGATGGAATTACTCCCCCATGAAGTATAATTAACAAGTGAGGGTGAGTAACAGGCACTGCAGAGCTAACTAACACTGCTAATGATATCACATTTCCTTTCCTCTTAAGGAAGATGAAGCTGTAAGGCCTGTACTAACATGCGGGTTCGTGTTCAGCTGTGGTATGCCTTGCTGAAAAGAGCTTCTGTGCTTCTACAGTTGCTGTCATTTCAACTAGAGCGCTGAACTGGAGTGTGCAGGCAGCCTCTACACACCTTTTTCTCCTAAAAGCAAAAATAAGGAGTCCTGTTGAAGCAAGACTTAAGACACAGAGATGACTTTGACCTGAACAATCTAGCTCATTGCCTGTTACCAAATGAGAAGGTTCAGGCTGAAATTATGATATAGAAGGTCAACCTAGAGCCTCATCACCTGCCCACCCAACATCACCTACTCAAATCCTACCTCTTCAATTCACGAGGGCTATTCAATGCAATGGAGCAATGGTTATGCGCTGCTGTCAAAAAAGTAGGGCAAGATACTCACTGGACTTGTCCTTCACAGAGGACAGGACTCTTGGCACATTCTCCCGGACAAATGAATGAGCCTTCATAACAAGACGGACCTGTTAAAAAAATTAAAAACAATCAAGGGAATATCAGTTTAATACTCTCATTTTCCCAATTTCCCAGTAAAGACTGGATCAAGCATTTTAAGGCAACACTTTCAACATCTTGGTTTCTCTCCTATTTACCCCTTTTACAAGGAAAGGGCTGCTTCCTCTGCCCACAAGCCTGTTTAACTGATATGAATTTAAAACATTGCAAGGTGAAACATGCAGTAACAATCTTAACTCAGAAGAGTCAAAACACATCCCATTTACACTCATAAGACCACAGCATACGCAAGGACTCTTAATTACACCAGTAAGTCACTAACCAATCAACATTAACTTAAAATTGATGCAAAAAAAATTTAATAAAATAGCTCTATGCATATCAATAGGCCACTATGTTTCAAAACCTTGAAACTGACTCATTGAAGTTAGATGTTTTCTACAGCAATTACCCCTACATTGGAGTAAGGTGGTGCCACACATAAGTAGTCTCTGAAGGATCAAAAGGGGGGCTAGTCCAAACTTAATTCTTCAAGCCTACACTCTCATCTCTGACCACCTTTGTTTTAACCTGATGGTCTGATCAGCCCTCCACACTCCTGCACTCTTCCCCTGCTTGCTCCAAAAAAGGAACAGAAAGGGAAACAGGAACCACTTGTTGACTACGCACTTGCTTTTTTTTATTTTTTTAAAAAAATTAATGTTACAGCTTCCCTGTGAACTACAGCACAACAGGTTCTTAAAATTGGTTTTAAGCATTTAGCATCCACAACAGAATTAGAAATATATGGAATTTCAGCCTTGAAGTATGGTCAGAAAAAAAACATAGTAAAATCTTAAATACAAGGTAAGAAAAACAAGTGGTTTCCAACTCAAAATGAAACTTACTATCTACTTTTCGTTACACTTGCTGCCTGTATGCCTGTCAGTAAGTCAAAGCTAAACTTCATCCACAGCTCTAAAAAGAAAAAAAAAAAACCTTTTCTATTTTGAATACAAGATTCAATATATCTGAAGACACTGGGTAGGGACCTACCTGTTCCAGTATTACAATAAAACGGGAAGCTGGAGGCAGGGCGTATGTTATAGCAATATAGGTTGGTCCAAATCCAAGCCCAGCTATTTGGAAGAGCATGAATAACACCCCATAGAAGAAAGAGTGGATTCTACGATGGGAGGAACTGCTGTAGCCTTGGGCCCACCAGACAAAAAGGTTGTATGGAACGATAACTGTGGCACAGAACATGCACAGCCAAGTACAGAAGACAACTGGGAACTTTCCAAAAACAAAGACCAGGAGATCAAATCCTAGGACCAGCCTAGAAGGCGCAAAGAAAGAGACAATATTCAGTGTCCATTGTTTCATTAGAAATACTTCTATTCCACTAAGTGGCTACAAAATACAAAGCATATGCAAAGATCATAATTGTTTGACAGTCTAGATAGAAGTGACTGTGGCAATTTTCAGCTCGGAAACAGAGGGTTGTCTGCAGCAGATTTAAGTGACCACCCACAGCAAATAAGAAATGAAGGACTCATACCATCAGTGCTGTCAGGCAGCACTTACCTCCAAATCCCAGACAGCTTAAGCACATCTTTAAGATCAGCATGTGCTTTAACAGTAGGCTCAAGTTCATCCCTGCTAAGAACAAGCACGTGACTAAAGGATCCACTGCTGAACCAGGGTCCAAAAAGAGCTTTTGGGGAACACTCCCAAGACACCATCACTATTGTGTTAAGAATCAGTTCTTCCCGGGAGTTTAACACCTAAAAAGGCTTTTTCCCCACCTCTATAAGCATAAGATATTTTAACATCTAGCACTCAAACCTAATTTAATTCTGCTTTGTGAAAACTGCAGGCATTCCACATGGATTCAGTTTACAAGTCACCCAAAAGGCTAAGGGTCATTAGATGGTCAGTCCAAATACGTCCACGTGGTACGCACCAGGTACTTTATTTCATTAATCAAGCTTAAAACATAAGGACATAAACAAAAGGATGTTCAACCTTACTGGCTATCAAAATGACCAGAACTCACTCCTATGCATAAGCAGCTATTCTAAACCAAGGTCAGAGGGGACGGTAGTACAGAGTACACCAAAACAATTGATTTACTCTTATGTGGAGGCTCAGTTGCAAACTGGATCCAGATTATCAGATCTAGCTGAGAACATAACAATGATTTTTTCCTTTTTTTTTTTTTTAAAGGTAATCAGAGAATACAGCCCTATTAGTTGATTTTGGAGGCAAATACCTATTCTCCCCCAATGACCATACACTATTAAGTTAGGATCAGCTAAACAATATTCAATAGTGCACGAGCCTGTTCTTAGACAAGAGGGATAATGATTCTAATCAAGACACAGCTCTAGTTTTGTAAACTGAAGATCAGATAATCAGCAAGATAAACATGTAATCTTGCTTGTGTACATGGCATACAGCTTGCCAAAAAGATACTATTTAAAACAACAAGGAAGTGTGAGGAAAGCAGTCTTTCTCAATCTTATTCACAGATAGCTACCTGCAAAGCACAACATTAACAGAGGCTGTGCCAAAATCCTTGAGATTTTTCCCCCAGGAAAACCAAAAAGTTCTATTTTTATTTAAGCACAAGTACAGTGCTCCAGAACTGTCATTTTTAAAAAGGAAGGACTGCTGAAGTATTTAAGTTTTTCTAAACACTGTCCTCCCTCAAGCAACGCAAGCAGCTGAAAGCTACTGTTTCATTAAAGATACTCAACTAAAGCAGTCCACATTCAATGATGTTTTCCCCCCTTTGCCAGCCTTATAATGAATTAAACACATTAGGCCCAAATCTGTTGGTCATAATCCTCATGGAATACACCAGTCTCTAGGACTTTCCTAACTTCTAGGTACCCGATGTGAAATGTCCATATCCCCTCAACAGGAGTTCCAGCATATATTTTAAGTATGTCAAGTTGACATACTTCCAACAACATCCCAAGGAAGGATTTCTCCTTTCTGCACCATTCTGCAGTTTCCTGTACCTGTGGTGCTTCGGAAGAGAGGACTTCCCAGCCCTAGTCCCTGTCTTTCCAAAGCATGCTTACCTTCCTTCATCAATGAAGTCTACCAAAAGTGTGCTGAGGATGAAGACGATGAGAAGAGCAATGAACATGTGGTAGATCGTCCTGATGTGACTCACTTCAAACAGCTCACTACGGGAGAGATTCAAATGCTATCAGACCATTTGCACAGCACATCACACCTCCAGCATGTCAGCTTTCAAAGTGTTTCACGGTAAGGTAAAATGACATCACTGCCACCCCAAATTCAAAGGGCAGAAGGTAACACAGTGAGTGCCAGCCTACACAGACACTTCCGCAGTTTATCCACAAAGGACAATTAGGCATTATCTTAGCAGTACTGAGAGGACTGTAATGAAGGTTTACATTTGGGAAGCCTGCAAGCTGCAGTAGAGACGTTTTAGAAAGAGAAGCTTAAACGATTAGTCTTCAGGCATTTGAATGTAAGACTGTGGGTGGTGATGGGGAGAGTATCTCAAAGCAAAGACTAGTTAGTTTGCTAGCAAGGGTATTTTCAGCTAATTTAATAGAAAATGTATACTTCAGTTACTCACTCCAAAAGGGATCTCCTGGCAGTAAAGATCTTCCCATGTTCTGGAGGGGCCCTCAAGGTCCTGTAAACAAAGAGGAGAACACGTAAGACAAGAAAGGAAATAAGGCTTCCAGGAAACAAAACCTTGTTATATGAATACCTTAAAACTGACTTACTTGGCTTTGTGTGGTTCCTTCTCTGAGCAGGAAGCTGGGAAGAGGGAGGTTGAAGATGAGGAATCCAGGAGTGCGGATTTTGCCACCAAACTGTTCACAAACTCTGTGAAGTGACTGTCCACTTCCTTCATGAAAGCTGGCTTCAATTGCTTACAGCAAAAACAGAGCAGAAAGTTGTTTAACTCTCCAGATACATTTCCATAAAATATTTATATTCTTTTTTATCCCAGAGGAGGGCAGAGCAAGGCATCAAGAAAACATTCCTGTACCATCTGCCAGCAGCTGGAGCCAACTGGGACAAGATCACAGGCTTATCCCAGCCTGTTTATACACCTCAGGCCAGAGGACTTTGATTAACGTTTATCTTCTCTACTGGATGCAACACAGAGGAGCAAAGTAAACATATTGATCTTCAAATATATACACACACATATCTATCTATATCTACCTGGAGTGGAGGATATTTCACATATTTTATGGTGCCAAGATGGTTGAGCTAAACTTAATAAATAAGCCCTAGAAAACATTCCTCAATGTTAACCAGTTACATCCTTAGCATATAAAGCAAGTACAAGAAGATTTACTTTTTAGCCTATGTAGTGTTATTGAGGGGAAAAGTGGACCTTTTCACACTGGTGGCTAAGCAATCACCACCGCTGTTCTCTTGCATTAATGCAAGATCTCAACGACATGAGGACATAAGAAAGACCAAATTTACCCTTCCACTGCTACCACTGTTTGGATGAAAACTTTTGTGTACTGATAAAATTAAAGAATACACAGAAAATTTCTACTAATGCAACAAAACAGGGTAAAATTGCTAAGCATTAAGATTGAGCAGTGAGAGGGACAAAAATGGTAGGCAGCAAGACTGAAGTTCAAGAATTCAGGGGATTAAATATCCCAGATGAATCTCCCGTCCTCCCTTTTCTTCAGACAGCTTTATACAGGCTATCTTCTGTATTACAGCCAGCTGTGATAAAGTTGCATCATTTTTAGCCTATCTCTATTTTTCTTCTCTCATGATTAGACAAAGGCCACGTCTGGAGCATCTGGTTTACTAGAGACCTTAACTTCTAAGGGTGCATGAAAAAAACCTATCAAGGGGCATCCCCCTCTACTATCTTTTTTGGACAAATGCACTGATACAGTGCAAAACCAAAAAAAGACCCTGAGATAATCAGATGTGGATAAAGCATAGCTCACCCTTGTCAAAGACTGCTTTCTTCACCTGAGAAAGAGTTCCTTTTCTATAAAGGAAAGCATCACTTAACCCTACCAATAATAAGTTATCCAGACAAGGACTATAATTCATTTTTAAACGGCAGATTGTAAAATGCTAAGATGTTTTTTGCACCCCTTTTGTCCTGCCTGAAGACTAGCAGGCAGGTGAAATTCATTCCTGTATTTTCCTGTCTGCATTATAGCTGGATCTGCTATTTAGGTTTATAACACGAACTGTCAAAGACCTGTCTCCCACACCCTAGGTAGAGTTTTTAAAGCTATATTATTCAGTTTCTTCTAAATGCATAAAGTGTTCAAAGTTATTTATTTCTGCAGAAAGTGATACAGGTCTTTGTTGTGGTGCAAATTCTCTTCCTCTTTACACGCAGAGAGGATCCTGAGATTTGCACAGTGGCATAAGCATTATTCTTATGACTAGGAAAAAAAAGCAGGCAAAATTAATTCCTCAAGGAAAAAAAAGGCAACATGAGTTCACTGTATTTGGGAATCCAGAGATCTTAAGATCTCTGGCACTTCAGAAGACAGTGGTTTTAAGACTTCTGCAAATTTAGCTCCTCAATGTCCAGTCCTCCAGACACCAAATGGTTTTCCCAATACTTGAGCCTAGTGATGTGAAGCATGGCTGAACGTTAATGCCCAAGTGTCTGAACCATAAGCCTTTCTGGAATGCTCTACCAGACAGCCATCATCTTCAGCACAGGAGACAGGCAGTTTTCAAGAAGTGATTTCAAATCTAACTGCACACTGTGTTTTGCTTTTTTATGCAAGTGTCTATTGGCAACATTTGTCTGACCATCCTTTTGCTTGGGATTTTTCAAGTTTGCCTCCAGATCCAAGGCCCAAGCCTTCCTATATGATAACTACATTATTTCATCTCGTCTTCCTACTGATCAGCTGCTTAAGAAACAAATATCATTCCCTGATCACCTTCAGAATTCCTGACTGCTACCTACTTTCTAATCTTTAAGGTTGAAAAGTAACAAAACCAAGAAATTAATTTTCAATGAGGGAAAGCAAAGGCTCTTTGCTTTCCCTCATTGAAAGCTGCGCACAAAAACGATGATTCCTCAAAAAGGCATTTGTGACACTTGGGCTCATTTGTCAGTAGGTATTTATACTTCAGTGCTAAAGAAAGCTGGAGCAGCATTGGTTTTGCTAAAAAGGAACAGGCACAAGATCTAGAAAAGAAGGAAAGCTAAAAAGTCACTCTAGAAGCAAATCTTTTAGCTAACAAAATACATTAATAGAAGATGCATTCTTACAAAATGCTACTGTGTAATGCAACAGCAGCCAAGCAAGTTTAACTCTCAGGCAGGAAATATAAGACTATCTGAAATGAGACCATACAAACCTAGAAGACCCTGAAGTCAAGACCACCCAGAATTCAGTGATCAGATCCAGAGAGAGCTCTTGAAACCAAAGCTACAGTAGGCGAAGGAGCAGATTAATATTTAACTTAATAAAACCCTTTTCCCCCCCCATTTGGCAAGCTGCCAGCATTGAATAAACAAGCTTCATCAGTGATAATGAAACACCAGCTCATAACAGCCAGCTACCCTCAGATATATCACTTTTCTGGGAGTCAGAGAAGATTGTCTCTTGCAGAGATGTGGATTTGTTCCTTTAAAACCAGGAGAAAAAAAGTTGAGTGCTTTGGAACTACAACCTGTAACAAAAGACACCAGTGCTCTCTGGCGCAGCCTGCTTTTACAGCATGCATGCACATACCACTACCAAAAAAAGTCAAATAGAAATATCTACTCCTCTTGGAGTGTTCAAATTTCCATGCCAAACAAAGCACAATTCATTCCTACCAAAACCTGTCACTTTTTTAAAGACTCTTCTTTTCAGCCCAGTCTCTTCTCAGCAAAAGTTTAACAGAAATTTCTTCCTTAAACTACCTCTTCCCTTTACAGTTCACACTCTGCTGAGTTTGCCTCCCCCTAATATTGCCATGTGGGGCTGACATCAATACATGCATATGTTTGGATCTGAAGAGCAGGGTGTGAGGTCCTGTTAGACTAAATAAAATATGATACAACCAGAGCATAGACCTTACAGTAATTGTAATACTGTACAACAAAACTTCACGATATATCGTGCTATATTATCAACTGTTACTATTGTCAAAGGGCCATCTACTTGAGGAATTCCCAGGGTAACCGCGAGTGCTCAATAAGCCAAGCGCATTCTACCCAGTCACCAAAGAAATAAAACTTAGAGAATGCACCTCCCACCAGTCTTCACTATGACAGGGCAGGGATATACATGGACGGCCTTGTTGTAGCTTCCCCCAGAGAGCACTTAACCAAGAGTTTCCTAAAGTGCACTTGAAGTCTCAGACAAGGAACTGTGCAGGTCACTCAGCTGTCACCATTAAGTTTTAAACAAAAGAGCCAGATCATTACAAAAAAGAGAAAGGGGGACAAGTATGAGAAGAATGCTATGCCAGCCAGAAGCTGGCCAATAACTGATGCAAAGTCAGAGAAAGTTGAGGGAAGTAATCCTGTAGCTTACTTACAAAGATAAAGTTGCAAAAGTTGCCCAGCATTTTACTCATTCTAACAGATTCAGCAACTTCAGTCACTGAAACATAATGACATCCAGCCCTGACCAAGTGACAGAATATACCATTCTCAACTCAAAACAAAGGACTAGATTTTCAGGCTGGACTGGAGATGCGTGAAGGCATTCTACTTCAAACAACACCTAGCACCTACAAATCCCCTTTAAAATCAGTGGGAGGTGTCAGTGACCAGCAGTTTTCAGAAGTTAAACATCTGTCTAACCAAAAAAAGGGCCAGGCAGGCCTCCAGGAGAATTCCTCCAGGAATTCTCAGGAATTTTGCAGTAGATGGAGGTTTTTTACTTAGCCTTACAGCTATTATTTTAACTTTGAGGAACTTACACAAATTTGTAAGTTGTTTAACCCAGGATTTACAACCTTAACTCCCCCAATTTTGGGAGAAACTTCAGTAATTAAAGTGCCACTGCTGGTTTTCTTCATTTCTCTTTGCAGATAAGAAATCACTTTGTCTACGAACTAGCATGTCTCAAAGCTAGTGGCCAGGAAAAAAAAAAATAAATTAGAAACAAGAGACATTCCTGAAGAAAGAAATCCAAGATCAAGTTTTCCCCCTTGCAACCAAATAGTGTTCCCTGGAACTTGCAAAGTTACATGCTTAACAGCCAAAGCTTTCCCCTGCAAGCGCCTACAACACAGTAATTTGCAGAGGCTGTTTTGTTTGCCAAGAAAAGATAGGAGGCTTGCTCTATCATGTCCTCAGTAAGAATTGTTCAGAGAAGACAGTGTATGAAATAAAATTCAGAGCTAACTATTTTTCTAACATGTTGAATTTTAGGAGTTCCAGCACAAAAAGCAGTACACTCTTCGCAGAAGGCATTTAAATACACTTTAGTTATATCTGTTATAAATTACACGCCATCTGTAGAGGTGAAAAAGAGACTTTTAAACAGGAAAAAATCTCAAAGGTGCAAGATATTTTTCTCTGTCTTGTAAGTATCCATTCCCTAATATTTCACATAAGGGTGGCACAATTAGATTACTTCATCTTTACGATGGAGTTCTCTGCAATAAAATGAAGCAAGAGTGCAGGACGATTTGCCCTGAAGAACACCCTTGCTACAAAACAATGGTTAACAAGGAGGGTGCAGCTCATTGTTAGCTAACTTCATTTAATTTGGGCATAAATTACCTTAACATAAGCTAAGACAATGGCAGCTCACACAGATGGAGTCGATGTTAGAAACACCCAGTGCTATTTCTTTGAGGTTATTGCTTACTGACAAAAGAGTGGCACCAAGGGCCGGGAAGGTAATCTCCACAGCCAGGGCAACAGAAGCTCTGGCATACAGGTTACATGCTATCTTTTATTCAACTGATAACGGGACACCAAGCATTTTAAAGACTAAAATGCAAGGAGACTAGCTGATAATTCCACTGTCAAAAGCTGGTGGTGAGAGAAGTTCCATTTGATTTACAGGTCTCAAAGTTCATTCTTATCTTTGGACTTCAGCCTATTGAGATCAAATAAGACAGAACTGCATTTGATAATACTACCTCTTGTGCAAAGTCAGAAGAGAGGAAGGTGGGCTGTATAAAAGTCACTGCACTCAAGCCACAACTAAAGAGGGATATTTGTGTTCCAGGGTAGTGACTCTCCCAAAAACATGCAGGGTCAATTATCCCGCTCCTCCCCACCAGCACGCATTAGGGTATATTTACCTCAGCTTCTGCTATTAGCTGCATTTTCCTTGTTATCACATGGTCAACATCAACCCGGCCTAAGGAAGGAAAGTAAATATTAATAGTTGCATTTTCAGTGATGCGAGCTGCATGTCAGAAAACACAGAAAGCACAACATATAGTAGCTCAGTCACTAATTTTTCATTGGCCCTTCTGACTTTTAATAAGGTCCCAGTAAATCCAAAACTAAGCTGCAGGGAATTCATAAGCTATGGTCAAGCATTGTAAACAGCCACTCAGAATCACGGCACTAGAGGACAGTCAATAGCTGATAACATGCTGGATTTTTCGAAAGCTTTATTTTCCATCAGCAACTCTGCAAATCTTCCCAAGGTCCCTAAACATATTCAGCCTTGAAGCAGTGATTGGAACAGCCCTTAGAAGGTCATATCCATGTGTGCTGATCTTTTATCAGAGCTTTATCTTATGCACAGTGAACTAGACCTAAGATTAGGTTGTCTGGAGGTCTCTATATTGCCAGTAAACAAGGCAGTCAAATCACAACTATGTGTAAAATAATGTAACCAGCTCTCAAGACAGGCTAAGTGGCAAGTTGGAAGGTTATTCAAATGCAGGTACTCCCACTCCTTTCATGTCCCAGGAGAAGTGCTAGACATCAGTCTGACTGTATTCCTCAGTACGTTTCATCGCTTAAGCAAACAGTCAGGTCTAACTATGCCATGAACATCATTTGACTTTTATCATTACTAATACCATTGGCTCATATGTGAAGCCTCAAATATCACCTTTCTTTTTCACAAACTATACACATCTGAGATGCCTCTATTACATCAAGCACAACATACACAAACCAGGCATGTAAAACTAGTTAAGTTTTAAGACAAGGTTTGTCTGCACTGGTTGTGCTGGCAAGCCAGTTGGTGTTTCACTTGTCATGTAAGAGCTACAACACAGAAGATAAAGTTACTTAAAACAGTGTTATGCATATGAAGGAAAAGCAAGATTAAAGCAGCAATATCCACCCATCCCCCTTAAAATACTAGTCAGGGTGAAAAGATAGCAACAAACCTTGCCTTTTGTGCACGTCCTTTGGCAATTGTAGCTACAACAGCACCTTACGCAGTAACTCATGGCTAGAATTACAACTTGCATGTTCAGTATCTAAGACAACATTACCACTTTTAGAAAAAAGGGGGCACTAAACTGATTCTCTAGTAACATTTTCAGTGAAGCAGGTGCTAAGAGATTGCAGCAGAGATGTCAATATTGTGCTGCTATGTAACAAGAAGGTAGATTCATAATGCAGCATGATTGCCTTGTCCTCTTTGTACGTGCACTGCCTATGCACACGAAATGCACAGTGTGTTGCTTTAATAGAAGCAAGTGCTGTGGGGCACGCTAGTCTGAGGGTGCTCTTATGAGCAACCAGTTGTAAGAAGTTCTGGTAGACCTGCTCCAGAGATGACTCCAATTCCAATAGTGGAGAAAAGTTAAATGAAACAAGAGACTACCTTCAAAGCTATGTTCAGTTTCTAGCATTAATTCTGCCCCCTCTCCCAACCAAGCAGGAAGATTGGTTTTTGTCTATGAAAACAGCTACACAAACTATAGACTTAAAAACAGACCAGCAACAACAGCCTATTACTTAGCAGCCTTGTAATGTAACAAACAATGAAACTGCTTAACACCATGAATTTTTGGCTGCATGTAAAGATCCTTTTTTACAAAAATAGAATTCCTGGTTGCTAAGCATCTCACCTCCAAGACAAAAGAATTACCTCAGCGTTTAAGCTCATCATGCTGTTACACTTGCTGAACCGCAACAGTTTGCAAAACAATTTGAGGGAAGAGCATAAGATACCACTAGGGCGTCCTTGGTCCCACTCAGGTCGTGCACTTTGCTGGTCTCAAACAGATTCCTCTTCCCTCCCACCCCCACCTCCAATAAATTAAAAAAATAAAAATCAAGTTGTTCCACAAGCAGAACTGTATCCCCTTCATATCACCTCAATGTCTCTGCCCCCTCACTGGCTGCTCCATAATTGTATTTGTAGCCCCGTCCCCCCATTACTACTACACTAAAATCCACCTGGTGCTTACCTGCTGGAAAGCAGGCCAGACACAACTAGTGTTTTCCTGCAAAAAGGTTAAGAATTTGTGCCTCTTATCCAGCTGCCAAACTTCCAAGACTACCTAAAGCTTGCTTGAAGCCACTCAACATGGCCAAAGAGGACAGGACACATGAGACCGAGGGGATTGCATATTTCCTTAGTAAGCTAAGCTAAAAATAAATAACCCCTGCTTTGACCATTTATTTCCTGTCAGATCTTGAATTAGAAGCCTCAGTTATTATAACTAACCAGGAGCGGCTCACTTTGGAAATAAAAACACACTTTTTGACTTATAAGGCCTTGCAGATACCTAATATACAGCTTTAATGGTTGTACAGAAAATGAGGCCAGTCTTTGACCTGCTGATGCTGTAATTGCTAAATTGTATGCAGTGTCCCTCCTATCACTTTATTCACCCACACACCAGCGTGTAAGTAGAGTAGACTAAAAACACAGCATCTTCTAAAAGGCTTTAAAAAAAAATAATCAAACTTTCCATATCTCATAAAACAAAGTAAAACCACCTGTAGGCTTGTGGCTTCTTTTCCAGAACAAAGAGCCTCCCATAGAAGAAAACCCATCCCAAAACAACTCATTCTGCTGTGTTGCATCGCCCCATAAACTCAGGTTGTGTCACAAGGCACACATCAGAGAACACATAAACTCATCTTCTTGAATCACTCATCTTCTGTTGTGCAAGCTGCTACTTACGCTACCTTCTGTGAGGTCATTTGAGAAGAGAATCATCACATGATTCTCAGTCTAAAAGGAATTGTGCATTGCTGAGAAGGCTAAATCTTCATTTTCCTTTGACACCGAAAATTAAGATTGGCGTGCTCTGTATCATTTGGGGATTGCAACATCATTACAAAAATGGTTGTATAGGTTGCACAACACAAGCAAGCACATCTTGGTATTTAAAACAAGATGGGGTATGCCTTAAGAAAACAGGAAATATATATAAAGTCATAAGGAAGAAACTCTTCTTTGAAGACTAGTATGAAATAGCAAATTTCACAGCAGACTGAAATAGGGTTTGCTCACAGGGAGTTTTAACTTAACAGGAGTTGTGTTCCCATCAGCAGACATTGGCAAGATCTCTAGCCAACCACTTGGCTTTAGCTTGTACAAACTGATCCTTGTAGGATGTGATACCTCTGCACAGCCCAAATCCCAAACAGGTTCAAAAGTCAGAAGAAAAAAAAAAAAGAGCCAATTAAAATGTAAGCTTTGTTTCCATAGGAAACCAGGCTAATAAAAGATCACCTGAAGATTGAGAAAGCTTCTTATTGTTTAAAACTTGTGCAACTTAAGTTCCACAGAAGATTTACAAACTATCTTTCTTAAAGGATCTCACTGTCTCTTTTTCAACCTACTCTTGCACATGTCACGGATAAGCGACATCTGGGATGACTAGAGAAGCATTTCATTCTGTGAGTTTTGCATCTTGGGATCCAACAAAACCAGCTTCTCTGTAAGACACTAGCCAGCACTCTACTACATAAGCTCTCTGAAGTTAACTGTGCTAAAAAGAATTCATTTTATTTAACCGCTACAGGCTGCAATTACCACCAAGGGCACAAGTGGGAATAAGTCATTTGAGTAAAGCTGTGGCTTGCCTGCAGTGTTACAGGTCCAGCCTGTAGTGACTTCACCAGCCGCAGGAGCCGCCAGCAGCCCAGCACTCTGAGCCATTGCCACTCAAACTGTTCCTGCACCAAGGCAGTAAGTTTATTATTGAGCAGTTAGAACAAACCAGAGAGACTACTGCCACCTAAAATCCCTGCACGGCATTCAAGACAAAAATGCCTCTTCACAGAAAAGCAAGCACACGAACAAACCTCAGTTTATTGCCACACATAATTTAAAAAAAAAAAAAAAGGACACTTCTCAGAACAACCAAGCACACCACTCACAGTTCAGAAGCATTCTCCTCTAATGATGTCAGCATCTGTTTAGCATCAGGATCTTTATGGAAAGTCACAGATACAAACTGTACCCAGTAGCGCCCTTCTCTAAAAGAGTTTAAAAATACCATCTTCATTATTTCTTGATCAGACAACTTACCATTCAAGAGGTTAAAACAACACAGGCAGAAGGATTTCATTACTGTCAGATACCTGGATTCAAAGGCTCCCTCTCCAAAAACACTAAAGATGTTATCTGAAGGAAAGCAACATCAAAGCCAACCTACCAAGGCTACTGTAAAGAGGGGGAGTCTTCCATATCTGGCACAATACAACATATGTTAATAATTTGACGCTAATAAGCCTTATTCTTACTTATGGTAATTTTTTTGGCCACTCAGGAGATAGAGACAAGTTATGGCTAGATTGCTCCCAGAGCTCAGCTGATCTGCTTAAAGAACGCATAGTCCATAGGCCACTGTGCTACAGCTGCGCAAAGAATTCGGTTAAAAAGTAATTTCTGCAGGGATATGGGACCCAAACAGCCTCTTCACTAGCAAATACCAGTATTCTCTATGCCCACAGGCTCTTCAGTGAAGCTACTCAGCCTCCACCAAGCTCATGTGTTTCAAAACATGGGAGCACCTAGAATTACCAGAATCCACCTAGTCTCAGACAAGACAGCTTTGTTTGATCCATCTCACCGAAACATATCCAAAAAACTCAAGCAGCTTAATCCCAAATTCATTAATCCGTAAGAAATAGCCTGTTGATACAATAAATACTAATTGCTGTGAGTCAGACAGCAAACCCTAAAGCCTTCCAAATTACTCCTGGTTCTAGAGCTCCTTCGTCCTACATCTATCAGTAGGCAGACACAATTCATGCAGCTTCATGAACTTCTGCACTGAGAATGATCAATAGTAACCTCTTCATTGGAAGATAACAAGCCCTTTCTAAGGCCAGCATTTCCAAACAGGCTTACTCACAGCAAACAAAGATATGCCACATCGCTTGTTTGCAGATCAGTCTCTGGAGACACTTCTAATCCTTTTCTGATTTCCGAGGAAACAAGGGCAGACTCTACAACCATCAGTTTACTGTTCTGAATGGTCTAATCTTAGCATTTTAGAGGCACTCAGATACATGCTTAGGAGCCCTGTCCTCTAACCTTTTAAGATCTGCCCATCCAGTTTCTATAACACTCATTCCAGGTAAGTTTTCCTGCAACTGGTACTGCCTGATATCAATATCCCATTAAGCAGAACAGCTTTATATTTATGTATCTCCAGCTGAAAACATATAAGACTAATCATATTAAGGAAGCCCAGCTTTTGACAGGGGATTATTGCTGCCTAGATCACCTGTTGACTCTATGCCAGGACCAAATTAGTTGTATAATTACGACACTGGAGCCAATTCAAGGAGAAGTGATATATGAGACTGAAGTTCAGCTGCTCTGCCAAAGTGAAATTACAGGCTGAATGATTACAGGACGCAAACACATCAAGGGACAGAAAAATTCTTTCAGCAATCTCAAAGCTATGAATACTTCCACATAGCTATAAATTTGGGGGTACATGAGTACAAACTGCTCAGACTTAGAACTCAGCAAGCAATGAGACAGTTTTCAGAAGAATTAGCGAGACAAGGAAAAAACAACCTAACCTATACAAATGGAAGTGTCATAACTCATGAAGCTCTAAAGCCAAAATATGGATTAAAATTATTCCTCCAAGCAATTTCAGATCAGCCAGTGCAATTGAGTTTTAATAAAGAAAGGATTAATGGCCTAGAACTTTCTATAGAAAGTTCACACGCTTCTGGAAACAAGTCAATTGGCCCTTGACACATTAACTCTTAAGTTAAAAAGAAGATTGTGTTTGCTAATCAGGGAGGATCAAGGGTGGGAAATCACTTTAGCGACTTAGTTTTTCTACAGAAATAATTGCCACAAAGATGCTGCAATATTTACTTGCGTACAAGATACTGTCTTGACCTGTCTAGAATCCCTTGACTGCAATAAACATGCATCTTGTCTAAAATTCAACTCAACACCCAATGTTAAAACACTGAAGTATAAAGAGAATGTTGCCAGCCATAGCAGCCTCATGCTGCCTTTGTATACATCAGGACTAATGCCTTAGAAACAGCTATTCAGAAGTAAATGGCTGGGACAAAAGAAAGTGAGAAAAGTAGTCTGTGGCTACTCCTTTTGAGAAATTCTTCTACCTCTGCTCTGCTTTCACAGAAAGCCATACCTACTTAACGCAAGCATACTGGACTACATGAAGAGGCCACGACCTGAAACACTTGAACGCTTCAACTTTGTAAAACTTCAACCTTCATGCCACAGAGATACTGATCTAACCCCATTGCACAGAGGAATTCCTGACCAGAAGGATGCATCTTCCTTCTGGGCCTGCAATATGGTCAGGCCTACCTATCTCCTATCTCCCTGTGTCCCACAGGAAGCTGTGGCTGTCCCATCCCTGGAGGTGTTCGAGGCCAGGCTGGATGGGGCTTTGGGCAGCCTGGGCTGGTGGGAGGTGCTGGAACACCTCCAGAGCAGGGGGGTTGGAACTAGGTGATCTCTTAGGTCCCTTCCAACCCAAACCATTCTACGATTCCTGTTGTTCCTCACTGTGCTAAGGAAAGTCTGCAGAAACTGTTACCTGGTAAGTATCTTTGTGATGCTTCTGCTGAATTGGCAGCATCCCTGGAAGGTAAGAGGCACCAAGTCTTAAGGCACCAAGTCTTAACTAACCGGGATTCTTCCCTGCTGCCCTTCACTGCAGTTTGTACTGTAATAAAACACATTGCACTGTTCTAAGGCAACCAACCAGGCACATGTACACGCATGAAAGCTCTTTCATGACATCTGCCCCAGAATGTTTATTTGCTACACACCCACAGCATCTCACCAGCAGTGACATTATGCCACATCTAAAAGCCTTTCATTTTAATACCTCTGAGACAGGCACACCTACCTATCAAGTGCTAATTATCACAGCTATATTTATTCTTTACCCACAAGCTTGCAAGAACTCAAATTCATGCATAACAGTCAAGGTGTTTCCATAGATAAAAAGGTAGAAGTCTGCTTCTAAGCCTACCATAACTGTCCTTCAGTAGCCATCAACTCCTTGCAATTTTCTAAAAGCAGTTAATGGAACAGTCCCATTTGATAAAATTAAAATGATGGTATCGCCAACAGCTTAAAATCCCTGTTCTCCAAGTAGTTTGTGGGATGGCTTTCTTTCCAATGTAAGAATTCTTTTCCTTCCAGTAAGAATTATCACCTTCAGTCACTGGTGCCAAGGTTTTGGAACTTACACTCACATGGGCATATTTTTGCTTATTCCATCTTGGCTTTTTTGCTTATTCCATCTCCCAAAGAGAAAGTACATGCTGCAATTTCATTGCTAACCTCCTTATCACCAGGCTGGAATGCAGTACAGCATAACCCAGGAACTAGAGACAGTCACAGAGTCCACACGCAAACCCACTCAAACTCCACACAACTGTCCCTGCAAATCAAGGGATGGGACATAGGCAGCAGTGACCCTTCCACAAAGCCACCTTAACTTTTAAGATGACCACAATATAGATGAATATTATACTGTTTATTGTTCTATCACACCTTTTAAGGCAGCCACAGTTGAGACCAGACAGAAGGCAGCTGTTTTGGCATTAACAGAGCTCCACAGGAGCAACCATTCTTTGTGGTATCCTACCTCCATCTGTCTGTCAGGATGGATACACCAGCTTAGCCTGCAACATCAAAGACCATTTTGTTCAGCCTTGAGGAAGCCACACGCTTTAAGATTGTAAAGAAAGCAAGATGAAGTTCCCAGAAAAACACATTTATCAGCATTACCTAAAACTGTTATCAAGACGCATTTGCATCACTTACAGCATTAGAGCACCTCCTCCTCATCACACACACTTCTCCCGTGACAATTAATCACTTTCTTTACTCTAGACCCCTATAAGCACTGCAGTACATGGCCCCCGAGAGAAATTTCGTCAGGACAGCACTCCAAACAACCTAAACCT
Organism: Rhinoptilus africanus; assembly: GCA_013400135.1. Lineage (NCBI taxonomy): Eukaryota > Metazoa > Chordata > Aves > Charadriiformes > Glareolidae > Rhinoptilus > Rhinoptilus africanus. The sequence continues at coordinate 804,400 of VXBO01011180.1, read as the reverse complement.
GCAGCTGGCACAGAGTTCCACCTTGGGAGCCTTTTTACAAGGAGAAAGACTGAACTGAAAGAGCAGAGAGGAAAGGCCCATGAACTAGAAAGGACACCTTAGAAGAGATCACATGCCAGAGATGCAACTAATCCCGACTGAAAGAATCTCACCATTGCTTGAGTTTTGAAACGACCTCTCACTCTCAGGTCTTCTCTGCATTTCTTCATTCTCAGGCGTCTTGCAGGTTGTAGTGGAGCCAGACTGGCGTTTTCTTACACAGTCTTCACCTGCCATTGTTGCCTAGCTAAATCAGAAAAGGATAGCAGACAATTAAAGAGGAAATTGGTTTCTTTTGTCACTATGTTGTTCAAGAATAAATTTATATAGCCTTCTTTACACTAAAGTTAGACTTTCTTCTCTCCATGATGAATTCAGAGCAAGGGCAGGGGAAATTAGGCACACACTTGTATTAGTCATATACTGTGGATCACACTTCCTCTCCCTTACTGGAAGCAGTAAAGGAACAAAGTAACCAAGCAAATTCCCCCACCACTACCAAAGCATCTCCCCAGGGCTCCCTCCATTCCCCACAGACCTTTTAAGTATTTAAAAGGACTTAAGGCTTTGTGAAATCTTTACAAGGCCAAGAAGCCCTTGAAAATACTTTTTGATAGTCAGTCAAACAGCAAAATTTATCTTCAGAGATATGTGGCAGCTTTACTTTGCAGAATCACCAGCGTTATTTTGCCTGAGCCAAGTCCCTTCCTGTTAAGTCTTCAGTTCTTACTGAAAGAGCAGCTTCCTCAATAGATCCTTGTACTCTGCTCGACCAGACAACAGTTGTGTTGCAAAACACAGGAAAACAGGAAGGGAGAATCAGGTTTGAACGATGCCAGATTCAGTGACAAAAGTCACTGCTGGGGACAAGGCTGCTAGCAGGGAACACCTGAACCACCACAGCCAGGCTGAAAACAGAAAACTCTCAGCTAATGAAAAAAGGGGAAAGGGGATCCTAATTGTGTCACAAAGCAACATTCCAACATACTCTCCATAAAATTCAGCTGAAGAAGCTCTCCAGAGATGTAGCTACAACCAAGGACAATTTTCAGAACTGGTCTTACAGAAATCCACACTCAATTTCAAACTAACGCTTCTCCTTTTTGATATATTTTTTCACCTTGGCACAAACTCTTAAACAAACATGTGTTTTGTTGCTAGTGAACAAAATATATGCACCAGCACAGATGAGCTATTAGAGACAGGCAAGAAAAATTCAGGTTCTTGTAGAAAAGCTAAGAAGGCAGAACATAATTATTTAAGGATGGATTTCCTCAGAGTACTGAGGCTGGCACTTCTGCAAAAAGGAAATAAGACTTATGATCAGCCATCTTCAGGACTCAGCTTCCTGTGTTTGTCCCTCTAGTAGAACAGGCTCCCATTCTCCTTTTGGACATCACAGCATATAGGGGAAAAAACCTAAACCTTTTGCAGTACTAAACAACAAATCACTAATTCAATCACCAACACCATTTTTTTCAGCCCTGCCTCTCTTAGCTGCCTCTGTCTCAGGCGATCGTGGCCAGGTCTACAAGCTGTAAAACAAAGACCGTAAAAATGACAAATTTCCCAGATGGCTTTGTACAACATCTGACAGCACATACTATGAAATTTGAATAACACAAAAAGCATTTACATGAAGAACAGAAAGAACCAGACCATAATACAGTAAATCATCTTACAGTGACTGTGCTCACTGGCACAGAAAGGTAGCTGGCAGTACATACCCACTTCTCCAAGCTCTGTACACAGTTACTGCTGCAAACCTCCCAAATACCCCTCTCACCTTTAAACATGAATAAGTTACCATCACGAAGACCACTACTCTGTCCACCTCCCAGCCTTCCCACAAGGTTCCCAGTGCAGACACGGCCACATGATGAGAGCAAAGCATCCTTTTGCCCATCTGGGGATTACAACCAGGTGTAATCTTTCTGCTCTTACCCAAGAGATATGCCCAAAACCCTATCACAGGATACAAATGGATGACTGATCACAGGACAGGGTCTACAGAGAAACAGGAAAGGAAAATCAAGCTGCCATATGAATTCACGCACTAACAAGCTACTCCCTGGGCCACTAGCAAACCTTTCCACTGCCTTCTGATCCAAGTCAAGCTGTTCTTGTGAGCCATATCTGTCCTTAAAGCTGCAGGTTTTCCAGATCCAACAGAGGACCACAAGTCATTCTTTTCTCGCTACACTTTTCAGCTTCTTTAAGAGTTGAAGAAGGCAATCCTTCTGCTCCAGTGCAGAGTGGCTAATGGATCTGACCGAAAAAACGTTAAGAGTTGCAGGATGGGAGAAGTAAAAACTGTGCGTGGAGAAAAAACCCACAAAGTTAAAGCAGTTAAAACAACTAACTTAAAGAGTTATTTAATTCAAATAAGATAAGTGATCACAACAAAGCTTTTTTTCACACAAAACAAGAACTGTGCTAGGGGAAATCTACAAAACTAAACATTTTCCTCGTCTAGTTTCCATATGACTGGAGGTATAACATTACAATACCTAAGCAACTAACAGCACATCAATGTGTAAAGAAGGCACCAGACCTTCCTTCAAATCCCTGTAGAGCCACACCAACCACTACACAATGCCATGGTAAGTCCAAAATGTTCACTACCTTCTTCACTAAAGGAAATCGCTCCTCACAATCAGTCACTCCTTTCACCCCACTCTGGGCACTTGCAGGGCATCTAGAATCACAAAGGCGTCCCATTATCTGATTTCCCAGCAGAAACTCCCTGATTTTATCGGCATGACTGCGTTATGGTACTCGTAAAAGATCTCAGAAACCAAGTTTCTCCATCTTCCCTTTCGAAACACCGGCAATTAGAAGCATGCCTTAGGAGAAAACCAACACCCTATAGGAAGTAACAACTTTGCATTTCAAAAGGCTTGGCAGCCCGACGAGGGCGCATCTCCTACCTCCAATACCGCTTATGCTACATAATAACCTTGTCCCAAACACCTTTCCGATTGCCTCCGGCCCTTGGGCATAACGTTAGCCGGCAGACCCGGTGCTGCACCCCCGGGGTCCGGAGGGCTCTTCGCTAGGTCCCGAAACAAAGTTAAGGTCATTCCACAGCCCACCTGCAACGCGCCAAACACCCAGCAGGGAAAAAAATAAACAAACAAACAAAAAAGCCCGAAGCCTGCAGAGAACAAGAGGAGCTGCCTAAAACACAGCCGGGGCTCCGAGCCCAGCCCCCTGCTCCACCAACTCCCTGAGAACAGCCGCGGAAGGGTTACAAGGTGGTACCCGCCCGCAGCGATCAGACCCAGACCCACCACCACCCCCTGCGACCCCCCTCAAGCCCTGAGGGCCACCGTCCCCCTCCCCCGACCCGGCGAAAAGGCTCCGGGCACAGCTTCCCCTCTCCCTCTCCCCGGAGCGCTGNCGTTCCGCGGGGGAGGGGGCGGGCGGCGTGGGGGCGGTGCGCGCCCCTCTCTCCTCCTCCCCCCCAGTCCCCCCCACCCGCGGCTTTCCTGTCAGGCGTCGCGGCGGGAAGGGGCCGTCGCCGCTGCCGCAGCCTTGTCCCGGTCCTTCTTGAGGCGGAAAGTAAAGCGAAGGGAGAGGTGCCCCTCGCCCCCGGGGCCGGCCGTGACCGCCCTGCTCAAGGTGCTGGGTGGGCTCGGTCAGCAGCCGCGGGCAGGCGCGCCTCCGCCATGAGGATTCGCCCCCCCTCCTCCCCGCATCCCCTCGGCCCAAGGAAAANGGTCCCGAAACAAAGTTAAGGTCATTCCACAGCCCACCTGCAACGCGCCAAACACCCAGCAGGGAAAAAAATAAACAAACAAACAAAAAAGCCCGAAGCCTGCAGAGAACAAGAGGAGCTGCCTAAAACACAGCCGAGGCTCCGAGCCCAGCCCACAAACCCAGCCCCCTGCTCCACCAACTCCCTGAGAACAGCCGCGGAAGGGTTACAAGGTGGTACCCGCCCGCAGCGATCAGACCCAGACCCACCACCACCCCCTGCGACCCCCCTCAAGCCCTGAGGGCCACCGTCCCCCTCCCCCGACCCGGCGAAAAGGCTCCGGGCACAGCTTCCCCTCTCCCTCTCCCCGGAGCGCTGCACCCAGNCCCAAGGAAAACTTATTTCAGGGAACAGCCTTGGCAGAAGTCAAGGCTGGGGGGCCTAGAGGACCCGGCAGTGGCTTTATCGGTCCCCGTCCTTCAGAGGGAACACAAGGGTTGTTCAACAAGTGCTTTCCCCGAGGTCCCTCCCCAGTGAGGTTTTTACAAATGGCTTTAAGGGAGCGACGGCAAATATTTTTTAAGGGAAATAAACATGGAGCCCCTGCCACTTTGAGTACCACTCCCAGTCCCCCAAGAAGAAGGGGGTTTATGCCAAGGGGTTGCTCACCCTCACGAGTTTTAGCCTGGGGAGCGTGAGCTGGAGCTCACTGGTAATGGGGAGAGCTGAGAAAGGGGCCTGGCTGGAGACGTCTTGTTCCAGTCCCAGCCTGTGCTCCAGAGGGTCAAAAACTGGGTGAAAAACTGAGATTAGCACCCTTGCTGTCCCTCTCTCCCCAGGCAGAGACAGGCTCGTGACGGATGGTGAGTCACAGGAACACGTCACCAGCACACAAACTCCAGTAACCTCTCAGGAGCTGCATTTCACCGCGTAAATGGGAAAGTTTTCACAAAGTCAGGAGAGCTAAGCCACTACTTTCTTACTGGCAGGTACGTGTCTGTCTTTCTCCTCACGACTTCAGGGCTGTGCTATGCACAATACGTACCCAGGTGCACCTTGAAAGGTTGTCCCAAACTGCAGTACAAAGCTACGATGAGGTATTAAAACGTTTCTATCACATTTCACCTTATCAGATCTTTTAAGAAAACAAATTTGTTTTGACCAACACATACCTGAGACACACTGTTTAAAATGCATAACTGCTGGAACAATTCAGAAGTGGTTTTAAATAGCCCGTGGGGACTCGTAGCAGATCCACTGAGTGAAAAAGTCTAAAACTGATTCAGTCTGCAATGTGCGTTTATGCTATTATCCCACCACACAGCTTTCATGCTGCTTAAAAGGAAAGCTGTTGTAAAAATTAAAAGAAAAAAATAAGAATGCTATCATTGTTGAAATGCACAAGTGATTCTCAAGTCAGGCTATACATGATCACTGGTGCCCTCATGCTGAAAATGCTGAGCTAACTATTTACACTGAAGTGTCTTGTGGTGCCAGCATTAGCTGTGTGAGCAAGTAGTAGAACAAAAAAAAAAACCCCCAAACCTCCAAAAGATTCATAAAGATCAATAAATTGTTGATGAAACTGATCATCAAATTAGTAAAACCCTAAACCTGTGTGGTAGGAAAATGAGATACATTTAACAGAAAGAAACGTGTGCCTGACCTTCAGAGCTACTAGGTTTGTTTTTCTTATTTTGCCTTAAAGAGGCAGTGGATAGGTACCACCATATTTTTATTAGCACCTCTGGACAAATCTCCCAGGCCAAAGCAGCGCAGTGTGATGCGCGCTGAGCTCCCTCCCTGTTCTCTTGGTCTTTCCCTAGCAGAGCTGTTTCACAGCTGTTTAAAAGCTGCTTACCTGCAGCTCACCGATGGTGAAAAGCAAAGCAGACACTCTTGTTACCTTTCTTCCCATCCTTTAAAAAAATAAATTGGAAGAAGGCATTGCCACCTCTGCTTCCTGCCACTCATGCCCTTTCTCTGCTGTTGTTTTCACAGGTCCAAACTGATGCACTGTTTCATCAGCTCCACCATTTACTCTGCTTGTCACCACGGTGCTTGCAATCTTGATTTTCTAGAGTGTTTTACATTAATCCTATGGGTTGCATTGCTCAACGATTGCCTAACCACAACCGTTCCTGAGCACTCCTGGCTGAATCACTGCCTGGTCATTCCCCTTTGTTGATGTGGGAACCAGTGGTTCTGACACCCCGACCTTTTGCTTAAGCTTCGCTTGCTCTCACCTAGCCGGTGCCAGGCAGCAACTTTGATTTCTGCAGCAATGCTTGTTTTCCCCCTTCCTTTTTCTTTCTTTCTCTGTTCCTCCCTCCCACCCCCACCCGCCAGCAGTCTGCATAACAATTTACAGATCTCACATGCACTTTCTGTACCATCACTTTGGTGACTGCAGACATGCTTGATGCAGTGGTTTCTGGCTGAGCCTGCCTTACGCCTATCAGCTTAGGGGGAGCATAAAGAAAAGCCTCTGCTGTTAGTGCTTACGTGCTGCCCAGGGTGGATGGATACATCCAAACGACGACTGGCGGGGTCTGTGCAGCCCCGGGGAGGCAGAAACATGGCCTGTACTGGCCCGCTTTATGGAGAGGTGGGGATGGCAAGGGAGGCGAGGCAGAGGGTTGAGGCTTTCACAACTGCTCTATAAAATACATGTCTGGTCCTGTTCCTTCATGTAATTTTTGGCACTACTGCAAAATAGATGTGATTAACGCTGCCCACTTTTAATTCTGTGTAATTCTAATTTATTTTCTATTTTATGATTTTGGGTGTCAGTCAGCACAGGGAGTAAGTAGCTGTGGTTCTTTCTGATACCTGATTGGCCAGAATTATCAATTCCTTTAAAATTTCTGTCTGGGCTTTAAAGTCAGTCACCTAAGAGTCTCAATACTTTCACATATTTCAGTAAAGCATAGTATGTCCTATAATAAGCTCTTTAAAGGTATGGTTTATAATTTCCCAATATGTATGCACAATAGCAACATCCTAATGTATAAATGAAAGGGCTCCCTCAAGTGGTTAAAAATATTGGTACATGTTTCACTTTTTAAAAAACCCAACAAAATGACAGTCGTGTCAGATCTGTAATGTAAAGCCAGTTACAAATGTAGCAGTGAATGAGCTTCCATTTTTGCATAAGCCTAAAAAATGGTGTGGATGTACAACTGACGCCAAAACTCAGTCAGGCAAGTGCTGCAATTAAAAAAGAAATAAAATTAAGAAACCATAGCGAACTTCAGCCTGATCTGGTAAGGCATGATAGAATTTTGGCAGAAAAATTGGAAACTAGCTCCAGCAGATATCACATTGTTGAGGATGCCTGAAGTGTTTATATATCATAAGGACTGCTTTTTATAAACGCCAGTTCAAGTTTTCACAGTTCCTGCTATCATCATGTCAAGATTTTGCATGCAATTAGCCTTGCTCCTCTTTACTCTGTGGGAGGCGTAGAGTTTTCAAAATATTTGGTGAAAGAGATTCAGATCAGCAAACTTCAGAGGAAAGACAGAAGCAGCAGGAATTGAACTCTGACTTCAGCGAGCAATTCCTCTCACAGTTACTTTCCAAGCAATGAAGCTGCTGGTTTTGGTGGCAGATGAAACAGTCAGAAAGAAACAATTACACCTCTCTCGGCAGAGGGCAGTGGTATCCTTACTCAAACATCACATCACTTTTTGCTACTGAACTGAAATCATCCTTTAGGAAAAAAAAAAAAAAAGTGAAGCCCTACTGCCAGCAGGTTGTTGGCTTCCTCTCCAAACTCACAAATTCAAATATTGAGCTTCTTGCCGCGACCAAGCAGGAGGTGCAACAGCTAACTTAACTGCTGTGATTCCATTGCTGAAAAGGGAAACTTGCATTATTTTTTGAGGGGCACATAGTTTTTCCTTTCTCTACCATTATGAAGTAATAGAATGAATCTTGCCAGCTGGGCTGGTGTAATAGTTGTGCTTTTATTTGTTTGAGTAGGTTATTTCTTCAGTATATTTTAAAAGGAGAAGATCCTTCTAATCTTACTAAACATCAAATCATGGAAAGTATTGACTCTGCATACGTATAACTAATGTCTTCTAACCCTGCTAAGCCAAACTGTGTATTCCAAAACTGTTCTTTATCCTCAGTGATATACCGGCTTTATCCTTCTGTTAGGCTCAGAAATAATTTCACTTGGGTCCCAACCACACTATATAGTGTGATTGTGACACCAGCTCAAAGCAATCTCCGATTTATTTTGCAATGTATTTTGCTGCTTATTAAAATTGCAGGAAAATATCGAACTGCCTCAATGCAAAGGTCTCTGAAGTTGTTTCAGCAGGAACACACCACACTAAATGTACAGTCAGCCCTGGAAGAGTGACTTTGGAGAGATTAGTTCCAGAACAAACAGGTCTAGTTACTAGTATTGACTCTCCTGCTTATAAGGGTTTTCTAAATATTTTTGTGGAAATGCAGCACTGAACTTGGCTGGCATTTCCTTCCCATTCCTACTGCAGCAACTGTACATGTTCCTTGTGACTCCACAGATTTCCAGCTGTGTTACACAACTGGGACCCTTCCTTGTGAAGGTAAGACACAGCAGGTGGAAGATTAGACATTTTACACCTAGGTTAATGACTGCTTACTACTCTGTAGTAGTAACTCTTCCTCTCCATATTTCATGAAACTATGCATCCTTTCCCTTTTTCCTAAATAAATACAAAATAGTTTGCTACGGCTCTCCCAATAGCTGCTAAGGTGCTACATGTAAGCCAGTTTTTCTACCATTTTGTTGTCTCCTATTTATTTGTTAGAGTATAAACATGCTGACTGCTGAAGAACATAGAAGAGAATCAGTGCTTATGGAATGACTGGTCCAGGATGATTCCCAAGTCAGTTGTTTGCAGGTAATTGTACAGTCCTACTTACTCTGTACTTTGCAAAGTGTAGGCTATGGGGAGTAATAATTTTCGATGTGCAGTAATCAACCTTTTCACTTTGCTAATGTGGGAGATTTCCATGGCTTTCTCCACTCCCCAGTTGTAGGAACAGAAGCATATTCTTAGTGCTGGGCTTTCATACACAAACTATAATATATATAAATATATATATATAAAAAAAATCTTTTAGACTGTCCTAAAAATTAACATTATGAGGCTGTGGGAAAGGTACTGGACTTGAAAGGCATGGTGGAAAAATACTTGAGGTGCTATGGTGAGAAGAGATCAGACTCTTGGAGGGAGTATGAGATCCTTAGGGTCATCAAGGCGAGATCTTAATAAAAAATGTCACTTAGGCAAGCCAGTGTGCTTGCAAGACCCCTGGGGAATACCACAGAGAACTCTACAAGCATCAAAATGGTAGCTAGAATCATAATGCCACAAAAATATGAGGACAAGGGGAAAAATAATCCCCATCAAAACCAGGACATATTCCTTAGAGGAAAACAATTCTCTTCAAAAAGTCATGGAAGATTGACTGTCTGTTGTAAACTAAGAAAAAACCCACATTTTCGGCTTTAAGTGTCGGACATTTCCTCTTTTCCACCTTATTTTAATCTCTGCAAAGATTGATGACATCTACCAAAAGTAGTCTCAAGCAGGAGCAATTTCTAAATCTGCCCAGCCAGCTCTTTGGCTGTTTCCATGGCAATGAGGCAGCGCGTCCTGCTGCTCTCCCTTCTGCGAGAGCCTTTACCAAGCTTTATACGGACAGACAGTGCCATGCATTTGTAGCTCCCCTGCCAAAAACTTCCCTCTTCTCTGTTCAAGGCCATTCCCATCTGTTCCTCTCTGCTTCTCTCTGATTTTGGAAACACCTGCTCCAGGTGTTTCCCAGAAAGGGAATCCATCCACGTGTTCACTTCTCTTCTGTAATGACTCTGGCCAAGGAGGAAATGCTGATGGTTATAGAAGTTGAGGGACTGGAGAGGGCAGTGGTTTCCAACCTTCCTCACTTGGAAAGAAATTTTGGGTGATAGTAAGGGAGAGCACTGTAGGAGCCAGGAGCATAAACAAAGCAGAAAGAAAGAAAATCCAGATTTCTGTCTAGCCTCCCAAAAGAATCAGACTGAAACTTGGCACCTCTGGCCATAGCAACAAGTAGAGCAGTAAAGAATGTACAGACTTGGTACAATGCACTGCTGATTGAAGGAGATGACAAGCGTGAAGGAACACTTCCAAAACCCTGAATTCAGCTAGATCTATGTCACAGCTGAGTCGTTGGCAGTTCTGAACAGCATTTCACTGAAAGTGAAAAAAAAAAAGTCAGAGTTAGGAAGCTGAAAGAGGAGCTTTTGCTGTCTGCTGAGGACTACCAAAACCAGGAGGTTATAATGGAACTACACTGGGAGTTGAAGCAATCTGCAGGGTCTGCTGCAGTTGATCTGTGTTGGGCTGAGTTGATGTGGTTACAAAAACATCTTTGTGCTCAGCACTATTCCGTTGTTGGCCTAGTGCCTTGAGGCTTTAATGCTTTGGAAATATGGATGAGGAGATGAAAACTTGAGCTTGTTTAAAGGATTTAAATCTGAAGATGGCAGGCCCAGGAGAGGGATTCTGAGTTCAGGCATGTAGGTCATGCAAGAGAGGTCTTGTCTTCACCAGCAAGTTAATATGAAATACAGTAAAAGCGTTCCTGTTAGTTCAGCCCTTGCCCCCCCCCCCCCAAAAAAAAAAATCCCTCATTGCATAAAGTGTCAGTAGAAACATTGACAAATCAACAAGAGATCAGGGTAAACCTCGAGTGAATTCACTTCATCCTTTACCACTGCCATTTCTCTTTTTTTTTCCATTAGCACCATCAAAACAACCGGCAGTGCTCACTCCCCACAGTTTTTCCACTTGTGCTTTCCTCACCAACTGCTTGCTCCTTGCTTCCTATTCATGAGCTTATTCACCCATTTAAAAAAGGCTTCCAGTGCCCACAACAACAATCACCCATCTTCAGCACAGGAGTCCTTGTTTTATTATTTTGGGATTGTGTCTAACAAGACCTTATTTTACTTCTGCCTGCTGATCAGACACCAAGTTATGGGAGAATCACTGGCATGGTGCTACTATAGCCTATGATTTTAGGAGGAAAGATTGAGGCTGAAAGTTTCCTGGGGACATTGCAAGTAAGCTGTCATGAGGAGAGCATCCAACGCGCAAGACCTCAGTGCTGAGGGAAAATCAGAGGGTTTCATCCACTCAGAGGAAAAGCATAGAACTATAAATGCTAACTCAGTAAGTCCCCAGGAATGAGCATGTGCCGTGCTGAGACTGAATGCATCATTCGCAAATCCCTGAGGCCGGATCTCTATTTCAGACTGCACAGTATAACACTTCCAGGGAACATACAAACAGAGGATGCTGATAATTTTACAGTTCCTGCGTCCCTGTGAGGCAGAAAACAGAAGTGCTCTGAAGCTCTTTCCCAGGAACACAGAAGTAATGTTTTCCAGGGAAAAGCAGAGGAAGATAGGTATGTTCTCTGCAAACTGGGAGAAAGGGAAATGGAATAATCTGCTAACATGGCTGCTAAAGGAGTCTCTCGGCTGATCAGGCAAGCTCTGTGGACGGAAGCTATAGAACTGGTCCCTTGCAGAAGAGACACTGGGGAGGGATGTGAAGTTGGCTCAGGTAGCCAGAGAAGCTGGTTCTCAGAAGCACGTACAATCCACAGTGGATTCACGCCATATCAGCGTCTCCCCTAGCAGCAGATTATTAATGCGCCTAGTATGCCTGTCCTTTATCACAAGCAACCCATGGGAAAAACTTCCAAGACAGATGACTCAAGGTAATTTTGTAGTGTGACTGCATCCTAAGAAAGAGGAGACAAAAAGGGAAAGGCAGACAGCCAGGCGGTCTCTAGCATGCTGAGGTCAAATTCCCCTTTCTGTCACTGTCGGGTATGAGAAAGTTGAGGACAACCCAGAGAGGTTAACAGACATACTCCGTGTCTGCTGGCAGAGACGGACAAGGCACCAGGCAGACTTAAACATACACACGTGTGAGCACAACAATACACTCTCTGACTATCAGAAAGAAGATGCCCGGGTTTCACTCCTAAATGTCTCAACTTCTCTGCATAGTTCGGATTGCACAGTAAATGCCTCAGCTGTATGAAATGTGCTGTTGGCTCTGGGGAGGTATTATTTCAGGTTGCCTGCAGCTGGGAGGACGTGGCATGGCTTCAGGCCTCATTAGATGCACACTTGACAAGTTTTCTGCACAAACATAAAGGGAAGAAAGGTTTTCTTAAGAAAACAAGGCTTATACAGTTGTCAGGGGAGGTGGGGAGAAGGGAGTGTCTCTCTTTCTGCCCCAGCTGTCTTTTACCTCCCAGTAACTTTTGAACCTGTTGGCCAATTTTACACAAATTGGATGGCAAGACAGAGATTCCAGAAACATGCAGTTCCTATGAGTTTTGTGAAAAATTCAGCCTAGTTAGAGGACAGAGCCTTAATTAATGCTATGAATGGAGGAAACCTGCAGATGAACTCAACTTTTATTAGAATAAGAATTTAAGTTGGCAGGAATCACTGGTGCCGATCTAGTCCAGGCTCCTGCTCAAAGCACAGGCAGCTTCAAAGTGAGATAAGGCTGCTCAGGGCCTCGCTTTGAAAACTCTGGGGTGTCAGAGAATCCACTCTGGACCTCAGCTTCACAAAACAAATGTATCGAATGCAACTCCTTTGGCTCTGCTGATCAGGGAATTATTTTTCCCCTCTTTTAAAGAAGGCTTAGAAGTGGCAGCCAATGGTAAAGCCTGCAACAATCCCTACACCTGTCAGGCCGTAGGACACTGCTTATCTAAATATATATAACCACCAGATAGTTACTTTATTTTGTCATTCTTTGTTAGTTAATGATTAAAAGTACAAAGGTCAGACTCAGAGACACAAGGCTTTGTATGTCTTACTGTTTGTTTTACCAGAAGCTACAAGGGAAGGAGCGCTGCTCTGTATGAGTGGGAACTACAGGCTACATATCCAGCCTGACAAGCTAATGAGAACAAGTCATTCATTAACAGAAGACTTGCTGCTAGGCAAACACACACAGCTGGTATGGGAGAAGAATTTGGATGTGAAATGAGACAGTGTAGTTGTTTTTTTATAAGACATTTCCTACTTCAGCAAGTTTACAGTCTAAATAAAGACCACACATAACACATTAAGAGCCTGATCAGAGGAAGATTTGGGTTTATGTCTTTTCTGAAAGGTTTGGTAATGAGCAGAGAGGCAGAATTTGCAAAGAAATATTTGCATGTTTAACAGAAGGAGCAAGTTTAAATTTAAGTGAGATTTGATTACAAATGTATATGCTGCTCTCTTGGCTACCAGTCTATTCTGTGCACACATACATATGCATTCACAGAAACATCTCACAAAGCCCTGATGCTTTTTCCTGCATCAGTTGTACAATTACATTTTTCTTTAGGGTAGTTTCATGCTACTGAGCATTTTTTAAAGAAATAACATTAAAGCTGGAAGCTGAAAAGCAGGGATACTTAATACTACATAGCTGTGTGAGGTGGGAACGCAACGTCATTTGAAAGATAATCACTTACAATTCTTGCATAATTAAATAAAAAAGCCTGCCAAGGTAGAATCTGTCTGGACTTTGTAGAATGAAACAATAACAATATTTTAGACCAAGCTTTGACTTTTAAAAGTGATTTAATTGTTTGGATTCATTGCATAGAGCGTGGCACCATGCACGGCCAGGGCACATGGGCATTTACCAAAGTGATCCAGAGCAAGGCTGGATTCTTGCTGTCCTAAATTTCTAACATGGAGCACCAATCCTGCAAGAAGTTATACCCTCAGGCTTCCTTACAAGATCAGAGACTAAATTCAGAAGCGTGTACAATTCAAAACAATACCAGGAGTGCAATCACAGAGAGATTAATTATTGTAACAAGGGCAAAACTGGAAGATACAGTTTTCAGTATAATTTAAAGGGAAGTGAAGGTGCCGGGAACGCGCTGGCTGGCAAAGCAGTCTGAGCATGAGTGACAGTGTGAGGAGGCAAGAAGATAGAGGTGGAGGAGGTATAAGAGGAAACCAGCACATGCAGCAAGGAGCGTGGAGATGAAGCACTGCCAAGTCTTAATTCTGTCTTATTTTAGCTGCACGTCTTAGAAAAACAAGATAAGGATGTATTTTTTTTCCAGCTAATGTAGCCTTTATGTTGTTTTGGACTATCACAGTGGTTATTCTAATTCAAATACAGTACAGCAGCCAGCAGAGGAATCTAAGGTGGGATGAGGTCGGACCTCATGGAGGTCACGCAGTAAAGAATTGTGCTCTGAAGCGTTTGCTATTCCTTATCTAAATGTCAGCTCTCTGGCTACAAACCCCTCAGGGGGAGAAAACAGAAAATACATGAAGAAAGCTTACACCTGCAAACTAAAGAACCCCCTTTCTGTCCAATGAGGTAGTAAGATATCAAATTAGGAACCAAGAAAAAAATTAGGCTCCTAAACATGAATTAAAGCAACCTTGGAATGCTGGTGACAAAACACTCCTATTGATCCTCCTGCAGACAAAAGCTTAAAATCCTGAATCATCACCGCTGCTGTCGAGGGACCTCATAGTACCTCAACAAATGTACTTTATCAGTGATCACACTGTGCAAGCTGAGTACTAATTTGCAATTCCCAGCAGATGCACAGACTCGTCATCATTTCTATTTGGTTGAGGCAACATTTTCCAGGGAAAAAGGCAAACAAACAACATTCCTGAAGTTCTTATTAGCATATCCTACTACAACCTTTCATATCTTAAACAGATGCTTGGGAAGGGTGGTGCAGCAGTAGTTACTCACAGAAACATATCAGACAGGAAAACAACTACAGAAGAAGTGCTCTAATCTGCTTATTCCATGTTTCTCCACTTGTGGCTTTACTCTGATGGAGGCTGTGAAAAGGTTATGGGTTATACCGTGATGGGTTCTGGCAAAATCTCAGCACAGTTAATGTGTTCCTGTTTACAGTTAACAGACATGTACACAAGGACTGGCCACACAGTTATGATCTGTGGGGACAGTTAGTTACACACTAAACGTAACGCGAAAGCACAGGACTAAATAAAGAAGAATCAGGATGCTGTAGTGAGCTGGCCGTCTCTACACAGTCACGCTCATCTTTTCCACTACACCAGCGTACACCCAGGCCCTTTTCTCCCTCCTTCATTTGCTCGCTCTCCCAGTAGGTGTCAATGTTTAGACTAGTAGCTGTCAGCGTCAGAAGAGTGGTTTGAATAAGGATAACGCTGAAGCAGTATCAAAGAGATAACAAAAGGGGGAAAGGGCTGAGTTGGGTGGTGGGATGTGGAGTTTGGGCGAGGGGGTGTGAAGTTTTTATTTTGGCTACGGTGGAAGAAAGAACAGTTATTATGCAAACCTTTCTGTGCTGTTGAGCAAAATCTGTCAGAAAACCATACTTGCCCAGAAGGCTTTTATGTCTGTAGACCCTCACTGAACAGGCTTATGAGTACCCCAAGCTATCTTGCACACACTGTACATAAATTCAAATTTAAATCATAATAATGATTCAAAAAAACTTTTAATACAACACTGAAACACTACCTCTTGTGCCATGAAAACTGTGCAGACAGTACATTCTAAAAGCTGTCAGGGTGAGCGCTTGTACAGGTGGCACCAAGAAACAACACTCTCCTTTGAAATGGCTCAGCACTTATGAGCTTTCAATATTTACTGCAGAGTAACTAACCTTGTGTCACGAAGCCTTTATCATACTTTAAAATCTTTCTTTTTCCTTTCTTTTTTTTTTAAATATATTTTCCCAGAATCCCTCCATTAAGGATAAGAGGTGGCTGCCTAGTTTTCATGCAGGTGGAGTCCAGGGTGTTACAGGGGACGCTGAGCAGCAATGCCACAGGCCATCTAGTGGACATAATATACTGCATTTGCAGACATCCCAGGGGAATTACAGCTATCCTGAGCTCCACCGCTTCTTCTGGTATTGCAATAAAAGCATAAACATCCTGACATGTGATGCATGTGTATCCCTTACTCTTGAGAACTCTCCAAATGCCTCCTCGATCAGCCCTCTGTTGTTCTAGGCACTTAACAAATACCTTAACTAAAATCATCCGTGCCCTAAATACCAGCCACGTGTTCAAGACAGCTACACTGAAGGTATGTGAGCTGGAAGAAGAGCAAAGATTACTCCTAGAATTAATTTTCAAGCCACCAACAGAGTACTGCTCGTCAATTTTTCCTAAGTTACAAAGAGGAACTGCCCAGTTGACTCAACACTTACTTAGGCTCAGGAATCTCTAATTTGTCCACCGGCTTCTTCTGGCACAGAACCCATACTCCAGGCAGATGACAGCAGCACACTCGTGACGTGTAATGCAGCATGTAAGACCGCTCAGCCAGCAATTACTTGATTGTGTGATTTTCGCAGCACTCTGTGAATGTGGAACAATGCATTGTCAGTGCTTAGAAGAAGCTTCAAGAAATGGATATACAGTGAATATTTAAAGTCAGTTCAGAAGTGTTTCTAGAAATACCACATTTCTCATCAGGCACATTACTGTAACCTCAATGCTGCCTTTGGTCCTTTTTATCCCTTACTCACAGCTCATGAGATGGGAGATTGACTGGAAGCCCAAAATCACCAGGAGGACAGTAGCCATTACCGATGCCTCATTAATGCACGGTGACAGACCTCTTCAAAAGAAATTATCTTCTCAAAACCAACCTACTCCTGATACTACATGAGGCTGATAACATCACAGCTGCTAATAAGAGGTAGCATTGATACAGATTTCACCTCTTCAAAGCACTTTGTAATCTTTGCATGGTTAATAACCATGACGCTCTGTGAAGTAAACACTTATTAGCCCCCATTTTAACAATAAGGAATGGTGTGGTGCAGGGTCATTAGTGACTCAGCAGCACAGAGTTGTTTTCAGTTTGGGGACTTTCTTGTTCTTCTGGCAGGCAATCTAGAAGGGTGGTTGGTCACCAACCAGGGCTGGACACCCCCTGTTTATATACTTCTATATAAATAATGTTGCTGGGAGGACCAAGTGGGGTACAGTTTGAGAGTAAGGCTTGTTTAGCACACAACCAGCAATGGCTGGGGCACTGCTTTTGAAGCTTTTTTAATAGGGTAGAGCATGATTTTAAAATACTATATCATAGCAAATGGCAACCACACTGCAGCCCTCTTCCCCTTGCAGCAGGCCTTTTTAGGAAGCCTCTGCCTGTCTCCATGCCCAGCCAAGGTGTTTCTGTGTGTCAGACCAGTTACAGGCAGCCAGACATTAACCTAACCCACAGAGAGCTGCTATATGTGCATAAGCTGCTGGTACGGAGAATGAGAGATTTAATGAGATCCGAGGAAGAAGAAGAGTGTTTCAACCCAATTCTCCTTAGTGCACTTACATACAATAGTCTCTTGACACTGGCATCTTCTTTTAAAATGCTAATGGCCTTCTTCTGGATACTTCTTTAGGAGCGGCAAGTAAAGCACATTAGGAAAGAAAAATACTATTTCTGTTATTTTTAAAGAGTGGTTCTATTCTACATGGCAACTGCAAATGGCACGAGGGAGCTCTATGTTTGTTGTCTCCCTACAGTCCCTAGAGAACATATATTTTGTTTAGAAGGCGAACCATTTATAAATGCCAAACCTTGCAAATTCTATATGGAATGGGACCAGGAAATATCTTCACTGCGGAGTTTACCCACGTGGGCCAGTTCTGCCTGAGACTGTCCCCCCTGCAGAGACACCCCCTGCTCACACACACGTAACCACACCCCGACAAGGTCCCGTGCTTGCCAACGCGTACCCCCATGCTACACCCCAGATGTTCCCAGCGCTATTTTAAGAACTGTCTTGTTGTGTGTTATTAGCAAGTCCGTCTGTAATTCCTGATCTCCCCAACGGTCGTAGTCCATTCATTTAGGGAGTTAAGGCATTTCTGACTCCACGTGCTCCTCAGTCCTGTTTACTCCAGCCTGTGTCAGAGCACACACCAGCCCTGCTGGCTGAGCCACCCCTATTTTAGGCAGAATTGTATTGCAGCAGTTTGAGCGTATGTGACCGTACGGATAGCATTTCTGTAGCACCTCATGGCCTTAGGTAGAATATCACCATAGAATTCCTGTTGCTAGGAATTTCATGCAAGAAAGCTGACTTTCACGGAGCTCAGAGAGGAGCTTGTCCTCACCTTAACAGCCACGCGAAGGTTGGTCCGGCCACAGGTTGCTGTGGCTCCTTGGAAGCTATCTGGCCCGAGCGTTACCAAGCCAATTTGTCACTGTCACACCAGTTCTCAGTGATGTGGTGAGGGCACCCGAGATGAGCCCCACTGTGGAGGCAACATCGCCAGAGCATTGTTGAAACAGTAGCCAGCATGGAGAGTGAAATAATTTTAAGTGCCTAGGTTCTCGCACCGTTATCTTTTAGGATGAAACCTTCTGCTTTGGAGAGCCTTATGCTGGTATTACTGACGGTGAAAGACAACAGTTTAACAATCAGTTACAGAGCAGAGTGTGTGTTCAGCCACCTGGTGACCAGACGCTGCTGCCAACCATCCCTGGCCACCAACATGCCTGATGTTCTTCACTTAGCCATGCCTTCCTCCTCTTCCTCCTCCTCCACACCCTCGGCCAGCACAGCAAGAGCCGGAGGAGCGCAGGTCCCAGTGGCAGCCCGGGGACCTCGCGAGGGGCCTGGTAAGCCCTCCATGGTGAGGATGCCTGGGACAAGCCCAGCACCACTCCTTTCTGCAGACAGATCCGCCACCCTGCCTGGCTTCACACCTCAAACCTGCTTGGGCTCGCCGCCGACCAAGCCCGGCTTTAGCCCACAGGGAAAGCGTGTTCAGGGGGCCGGGACCCAGCCTCGCCACGAGGGGGGCAGCCCGGCGGCCGCGGCCTTCCATCGGATCGCCGGCGCCCGGCCTCAAGCGGCGGCCGAGACGGGAGGACCCTCAACCCGAGGGTCTGGCTCCTCAGTCCATGCCCCCTGGCTGCGGCTGCGCCTGTCCCCGCCACCGCCACGCCGCCCGTGTCACCGCGCCTGTGTGACCGCGGCGGG
>VXBO01011180.1:727573-785528 GCA_013400135.1 Rhinoptilus africanus | reverse complement strand
TTGTTGGTTTAATTGGGGGAGGGGAGAGTTGCCGCCGGGGCGAGGAGAGGCGGCTCTTGCGGGCGGGGAGAGCGGGGCAGCCCCTGCCACGTCCCGGGGGACGCTCCCCTCGGCCCGGCCCAGAACCCGGCGGCGAGATCGGGGCCGGAGGAACTTCCCCCGGAGCTGGGGGGGAGCGGCTCCTCGCCATCCACGGCAGGACCGAGGTGGCCCCACCGGGAATCAAAACTTGCAGTGTCTGGTAGCTGTCACTGCGGCGGTTCCTAGCTCTGGTTTTGTTTACAAAGGTAAACGTTACATGTGCTTTGTCTTTCTGTTTGCTGAGGCGCTTATAACTTGCTTTTCTAGATCTATAAGTCGCTGTTGCTGTAGAGCTCCTGACAGAGCAAACGATCCTGTTTTAACTGGGGTGTTAGAGCTGCCGTCTGATTCTCAGTTGAAGTTTTTGCCTGTCCTCTTCTATTCTTATTGCTGTAAACTGATACCGGAAATGTTTAATGCAACGTGATTACAGTCTGTAATCACTTTTAGCAGGAGCCCACAACTTCATATCCCCCTTTGTAACTATTTGTGGGTTTTTAAAATGTTCTTTATTATATCTCTTTGGCAACATCTTAATATAATGCGCAAGTTTTGGAAGGCATGATCGATTGAAATCTGTCTGCCTTGACAAACATGTTGAGAGTAGATGCGTGGATGGATCTCTAATCCTAAATAACTGACTCTGCTATGGAGAGCTTGGCTGCTTTGGCTTTCGGTGAAGAGAGGCATCAGTGTTTGTAGAGCAAGGCTGCTTCTGACAATACATATTTTCTTTTGCTCAATAGAATGAGCATAGGCAGAGATTAAGGAACATGCAACCAGCAGTCTAAACGTAAATATCATCTGCTGTGACTGCTGACACATAAGTATCTATCAAAACAAGAGCACAGCACTAAATCTGGGTCTTAAAATCTCAGTGTTATCACAGCTTTTGAGTTCAGGGAGCAGTATCAACTTTAAAACCAAAACAGAGCTCTGTGCTTGCTGAAACGCCTGACCCGCTATTACCACAATTAAAACTAAGCATTACTATTTTATTGCATCTTTCAGCTGCAGTATCATCAACTTAGTGTTTTACTCTGCCATCTTTGTATTTTTGTACTTCAAAAGGCACTTTGGCAGAAACATTACTATAAAATAGACTAATACTGTAAAGTTACAATGTTAGGAGCTGATCTCAGAAGTTATGCACGTACCCTGCTTCTTTCAGGATGCTGAGGTCTGAGTCTTTAGCAGCAGAGCAAAATCTCTGCATAGACTGCAAAGTGTGACTTAGCAGGCAAGAGCACTCCTGGTAATGACTGTCTTTCAGTGTTTTGGTACCAAGTCAGCTGTTTGGTTCTTGCTCTTACAGGGCGAGGATGGAAAGGATATTTGTGGGAAATACAACACACCATGTGAGGACGTGTAGTTACTTCAGAATAACACAGTTGAGGCTGACTCAAGCATATCTTTTCATTAATGCTACATGTTTTAGTAGTAATTTAGTTCAGCACCCTGAACAAATCCTTCTAGCTCCTCCCTCCACCATACTAAATTTTAAAGGTAGAAGGTAGGGAGAATTATCTACATGTAATGGCAGGGAAATTGAGAGAAAAAGCTTTCTTAAGCATGCGTGCACACCAAATAGACAAACTATGTGCTCTGCCAGCCCTTCTGCTCTAGACCTAGAAACAAGAATGAACCTGGAAAGTTGACGTGCTCCAAATAAAACTGTTCAGTGGCATATAAAAAGAATGTTTCTCTGTGATAACAGCAATTGTATCTTTAAAATAATGACTGTGTTGCTTATGTTACCTGCTTCAGCGGTAAGGTAATGAATATCATTTTACTTAGGTCTTTGTTGCTTCTGTTATTTTATTTGAAGACTGTAGAGGAAGATGTGTCTATTGAAAATAAGATACAGCTTTTTATTCTTTCAGATTATGTAAAAGGGGTGCGGTTTTTTGGCAATCCAGTTTTTAAGAGTTTCAGGGCAGGCTTCAAACTCCCATCCCATCTTGGTGAAAACCTCAACTGTGTAAATTGTTCCCTGCGTCTATGCACATTTTCCTAGAAATGAGTGAACAACTATTAATAATCTATAGCAAATGCTAGTCAAAGTTGTGTAGCTGTTTAAATTCTTGGGTAATAACCAAAGATTTTTCTCATGTTCCTGAATCTGGAGTTCACTTGCTATCTCAGAGAAATTGTGTTCTTGTGATCCTGACTCCACTTGGCTGAGAGAATTTTTTTTCCCTCTGAACTTATTCTCTTACTTTTCGTTTACTGGCCTTGTTCTCCTGTTTTACTTAAGCTGGCTTTCTGCTAGCTTTCTTTAAGTGCTACGCTTCTTTTGCTGAGATGCTGTGATTGCTGGCGATACTACTTGATCCACATTCCTCTTTTCTAGTCATTTCTTTCTGAACCTGCCCCTTCCATCCTATCTCTAGGATGTGGATTCACAGTATATGAAAAGTGATGGAAAAAGCACAGGATTATGGACTAGCACTCTTGGACTACTGACTAAACCTGCTAGTCTAAGGATGAGCCTGGGTTATCTACCTTCCTTGGCCTTCCTTCATGTGTTCATTGATGTGAGAAAGACAGCTGTGTGACTGGTGCTAGACCCTTTACAGGTATAAATCTCTGCCTCAGCTCATGTTGGCAGATATCACATCTAATGTGCCAGGAGTGACTTGAACCTTTCTAAGTACTCTTGCCAAAGTTCGTTTTGAGGGTGTCCTGGTTCTGGGGTTGCTTCTTTTGGATTGTTTATGAAAGGGGTGGAATTAAACAACGTTTTCAGCCTCAGACCCATTTTGCTATAGGATTTTGAAGAACAAGTTGTGTCAGATCAATAAAGTGTAAAATCTCTTGTGCCAGGCTACCAAAACCGAGAGAAGAGCGTTTTTACGCAACTAACTTAAAGGGTAGTTACCCCTGAAAAATCAAGAGATTGAGTTGAACTAGTTTGTCCCAAGCGTGTTTGCTGTGGTACAGTTGTGTAGGAGAAGCACTACAGGTATACAGGCACTGCCTAGTTCAGAATGTATTTTTGGAAGAAGCAAGGCATTTGGAGTTGTTTTCTGCTTTATGGAAAGAACAGGGAAATCTGTATTGTGGCATCCCACTATTCTATCACGAGAGCAGACACCTAGGCTCCTGCAGGCCTCAGGCCATCGTAGTATTGAATTCTTTGAGCACCGCTGTATAGTTGGGCAGAAAAGTCCTAAGCAAGCTGATAGACTGATGTGATTTGTTAGCCATGGAGCAGAGTTCTCCAGGATGCAAAAGATAGTTCTGGATTTTGCAGCCTTTTGCAGTTAGCCCTTCAAAGTGCCCCATCACAAGCATTCCTAGCATGTAATCTGTGACTTATAAAAGTAAGCACTGGATCATCAAGCATGTCGGTTGCTAGTAATGTACTAGAAAGGAAGAGTGTAAACAGAAGGGTTATTCAAACACTGGCGTTTCCACGTACGCTGCGTCAGAATTAACTAGTACCGCATCAGAATTAACTAGTACCACAAGGACAACAATTCAAGAGGGGGAAGCTGTTGTGAACACTAGTTATTGATCAAATTCTTACAGTTCAGTGCAACCAGAAAAGATAAGCAGTACTTGGTGCCATAACATGATGAGCTTGCTCTCCCTTTCGGAAAAGGAACAGAGGAGAGAACGGGGAAGTAGGTTATCACCTTATCCTTTCAGTAGTTTGATTGAGGGAAAGAGGTACAACTGATGACAGCCAACAGCTTCCAAGTTGCATGGGCTCTACTCGGCTCCTCGTATGACCTTCGGACAGTGACATGCTCTGATTTTTTCTGAAGAGCAGTGATAACTGCCTTCCGTACCCAGATATTCTTTGGAATGGTGTTAGCATGCTTTTCAACTCCAAAAAGACTTGCTGAGTGTTGTAGAAAACATACTGCAGGAAAATCAGATTATTTAAATCCTGACTAGGAAGCCTTTGCAATACCTGTTTGCGATACCGCTACAGTTGCCTTGGTGATATATTTTGGGGTAGCGGGAAGGCTCTGCCACACTTGAGCTTTTGATCCAGCAGGCGCAGGACATTTGTTCCCTGTTTTGTTTTCTAGAGGAGGAATTTAACAACCTTTTACTATGCACATCAAGGTCAGGCAAGATAATAGGCCTATACTTTTAAAAATAAAATTATCATTAAAGCTCCCCTAAGGCAGTTGGAGTGCTATGCCGCATGATAAAAACATTCTAAAACAGGAAGAAGCATAAATAACACTATCCCTTTGAAATTCAGTGAAACTGAAGGGCTGGATGCAGGAAAATGGAAAGAAGGAGAGAAAATAGGGTCAGTTTAACAACTGCACTTTGTGGGCCGCCTAAAATGTTCTTTATTTTTCATCACAGTGAAAAGCAGCAAGCTCAGGCCAGAGCTACTTGCCTGCAGACTTTCCTGTCAGTGAATGCTCTGTGCAGATGGAATATAATCACTGTATTCAGTGCCTGACTCTTTGTACTGTTAATCAGAAATCTTGTGGGACCATAATGTATAAATAACTCTTAACTAATTGTTTGGGGAATAAAGGATAGTTTCAGCTAAGCGTCTAGGGGAACATCTCCCGTAGAACATAAAATTATAGGTGTGTTCTCTATTGCGTCATTTTCCATGATATCTAAATTATTCCTGCGGATTCAGTTGCATTCAGCACTCATTTTCATACCTTGTCTTAAGTTAGGATTTTTGCATACTGTATTTCTCAAGTGAGGACTCTACCAACTTGATGGAAGGGACAATATAATGCAGACTACTAATCTGTTATAATTCCTGGCATATGCATATTTCCTATGTGTTCTTCACATAAACAGGGGAAGATAAACATAAACAGTCTGAAGAAGGTAAGACTGAAACGAAGTTACTTCAAAAGATGTTAGTCAGAACTAACTTAAAAATCAAATCCCAAAGCCCCAACAGATCTCTGATTTCTCAGTTCTCCACATGTAGCAGATGGTGTGGTACAAGTTGTTCTAGCAATATTTCACAAACTTGCTATTGCTTGCAAGTGCAATGTTTTGCAAAAAAAAACCCCAAAACTTGTGGGGTTTTTTTGGAAATAGGGACATGGCCAAGTGAACAGATCAGCGGAAAGTGAACGTGTAAGCTATTGGACACAAAAGCAAATTGTCCAAGTGGCTTAAATAATCTTTTTTTAATCTAGCAGGACTGATGGCTCACACAATTATAGTTGGAAGATAGTTGGACAGTCTCCTAAAGATGCTGTAGCAGGGTTGGCTTCAGGGATATTTTATGGCTGGTACTAATAACAGATTCCGGGACAGTAGGCTTGAAATCATGTTTTCACTGGTGTTCAGAAGTGACCTGTTTTGTGACCCACCCGCTTCAGCATATGTCATGTTTGTTCTTAAAGCAGGCGAGACCTTGCTGAAGGTAAATCATACTTTTTAGATACTAGTTTTATAGCTAAAGCCTGATGATCGTTAGTGTGATTTATTCTAGCCCAATTCTCTTAGTTGTCACAACTTAATCATAGAATCATAGGGTGGGAAGGGACCTCTGGAGATCACCCAGTCCAACCCCCTGCCAGAGCAGGGTCACCCAGAGCAGGGGGCACAGGGACCCATCCAGGTGGGTTTGGGATGTCTCCAGAGATGGAGACTCCACCACCTCCCTGGGCAGCCTGGGCCAGGGCTCTGCCACCCTCAAGGGAAAGAAGTTCCTCCTCATGTTTAGGTGGAACTTCCCATGGTCAAGTTTGTGCCCGTTACCTCTTGTCCTGTCCCTGGGCACCACTGAGAAGAGCCTGTCCCCATCCTCCTGACACCCACCCTTTAAGTGTTTATAAGCATTGATAAGGTCCCCCCTCAGCCGTCTTTTTTCTAGACTAAAGAGATCCAGTTCCCTCAGCCTTTCTTCATAAGAGAGGTGTTCCAGTCCCCTCATCATCTTTGCAGCCCTTAATGTTTCCAGGATGCTTGTTATCCGTAAACTGTCTTCTAAATACTGCTGACAGCTGAGTAGTTCACACTCATAAGAAACTGTGTTAAAATCCAAGTAATATAAAACAAGAAACAGCAGTTTATACTTATTCCAGTAGGGATGTGTGTGAAAGTTATTACAAGTAATACAGTTAGGTTTTGTTTAGTGACTTGCCAAGTTCATTTTCACCTTGTTCTATTTCAAAAAGCCAAGGACGAATGATCAGGGACTAAAGCCTCGCCTACACTATAACTGTTTCAGAATGTGATACCCTAAATCACTGCTTGCCGAATGTTTAGTAGTTCTTTCAACAGTCCGTCATTATGAATGATGCAAAGTTTGGTAGAAGTAGTGCAAATGGCCCCTTGAGTGGCTTTGCAGGTGAATCTGCAAAGTAGGCATACAGGTTCCTTCTTAACAGCATTCAGAAGAGTATTTACTGCTAAAGAAATTTCTCACAGATGTTTGGACCACCAGCAGTGTCCGTTTCCCTCAACGCAGCAGGAGAGAAACAAAAGCTTGCGCTGAGTGGAGTAGCACGGTTGCCTTGTTGGGTCCGAAGTTAATAGTTCTCTCACCAATACTGCATCTTCCCTGACATTTCTCTGGTTTTGTGGTTATGAAATGCTTTATTTTGAAGGCTGATCTTGGTGTTGTCTGTAGAGATTATTCTCTGTAGAATAAGTGGCTGTTACAAAACCATTGAGGCTTCCTGTTGGTAACACTGTAAACCACAACAACAAAGCTTAGTTCTGTTACCCATATCTGCTTAGGAAGTTTCATGTGCTTTGTGGGCTTCCTATAAAGACATGCACATCTCCCGGTACGATTGCTTATCTGCAACTGTATAAATTAACTTTTTAATAGGTGGCTTTCAGTATCAGCTAAATCAGCACAGGAATTTCAAAAAACAGTCCAAAAATAACTTTGACTTTTTTGAGGGGGAGACAGAGATGCACAGAAATACTTCACTGAGAATTGAATTGGTTTTATTTCGATCTTCTAGTGTTCTTTAAAGGCCATTTAAATGTATTTTGTTTAAGACTGAACTAATTCAAGAAATGCCTTTCCTCTTCTCCTGGCCTTCCCTCCCAAACGTTGTCCTTAGGATGTTAATCTTACTATGATACCTCCATTAAAAATAATTACATACGTCAATAAACTTGAAGCTTCACTTACGTTGATTTGAAAGTATTCTATGACAATAGCAATGTGAGAACTTCGACTAAAATTATGTAAGAAAAGTTGCTCTTCAGTGAAGAAAAACTCATTTTGTATAGGACAGTCCTGCATCCTCTCACCCTGTCATTTGATAATGTTACTGATTCGGATTTGTGGCTCTTTCCTGGTTTGTATGGCATTTTGTTGGTTTTGTTGTTATTTCATACTAAAGTGAACCAGAAGTAGCTGCTTCTTGTTACAAGCTATATATGGCAAAGGTGTAGGAACTGTCTCCTGCTGCTGTTTGGGTCAATTAGGAATCAAATTAGAGGACAGGAGAAAATTCGCGATTTGTGACCCTGTGCACCTCCCAGCCCATTTCTCCTTCTTTTCTCCTACAATAATCCCAACAACAAGACATCAGGCATGTCTGTGCTGTTCCTATTTCTTGTCATCTCAACTAGGACATGAAGGATGAACAATCATGGGGAAGAGTATATCTAGAAAGACAGATAATGCTGGAGAGGAAAGAATGGGAATATGGAAGGACTGGGAAGAGAGAAGAGGGTAAAAGATGATCTTGCAGCTTCTCCCTAATAGTGAATTTTGGTACACTGGAGATTGTATTTTGACTGTTCAGCTTCAGACATGATGTTTTAAAATACAATCTTGGGTATATTTAATAATTGCTGAATGAGACGGGTGGGCCTTCTAAACTGATCTGTGGTAAGTTAGAAGTGGATTGCTGACCGATGTCCCTGTAGTAGGCAGCCTACTGGTTGGGGGGTTGGAAGGGACCTACAATGATCGTCTAGTCCAACTGCCTGACCAGTTCACGCCTGACATAGCTGATGACTGATATCAGGAAGAAAAAGATGAGGAGTTCCAAGCTCCAACCAAATGTTAATTTGCAGGACTGTGTGTTTGGGGAAGGAAAAACCCACCAAGATCTCCTCTTGTTGCCTTCTTGCCAGAGGTAGAATCAAGTACAATTGAATAGTTAATACATATATACTCTGTAGAGTTCACATGTGGGATTTACAGTGAGTTAGCATAAGATACCAATAATCACTTTCGTTGCAGGTTGAGTGTGCTCAGCACCATGGCTGAACAGATGAAACAGATGTCAGGCTTGCTTCTGGTTGAAAGAAATTACGTTAATATTTGCTATGACAATGGTAGTATGTAGCATAGGTCATGAAGTCTTCCTGGTTTTTCAGATTCTGTGTGCAATTAGACCCATAATTTTTGGAAAAGTTGACTGTAGAGAGTACTGTGCCTGTACAGTATACACACACAGGAATGGCAAAGTGAAGAAACACTTCCTCATCACAAATCTGTGTACACGCCAACATGGCCTAGCCTAGAAGCTTCTTTAAATATTGTCATGTCCGAGTAGATTAGTGTCACCTCCTATATTTACCCTAAACATCAGAGGTCTGAAAGGTGTTTACAGAGCACAGGTCTGTTTTCTAGACAAAACAGGAAAACAGTTGTACTTTCTAATTTTAGACCATCGATTGTGAAGATAACCCTTCAAACCCAAGCTGGAGTGTAAATTAATATAAAGAGGCCTTTCTTAGATTACAGGGTCAACTCGGTTTCTCAAGATTATTTCAAAGGTTTTGCTGCTCAGAGTTCATTTTGCTAACCAGCAGTGTCATGGAGTTAACAAGACTGTTCAGTTTTACTGCTGCTATTCAGAAACCTGTGGGAGGCTGTGCAACTGATGAGAATACCAATTTTGTGTTGCTACTTAGAAAAGCCAAGAGCAGAAGCAGAGACAAGATACAGCTATACTGGTGTTTCTGAAATGTACTTAATAGAAGAAAACTGGAAAAATCACTTAGATTAGCCTTGAAGGGATTTCAAAAGAAATAATTTTTACAGTGTTATTTCCGGTCCAGCAATCCAATATGTCAGAACTTGCCAATTAATGTAACTATGGCGACTGTTCAGCAGTAAAAGAAGTCTGTTTACGCAAGCGTTTTTAAGATTTATACAAGTCATGCCATCTAGGAAGAGTGAAATGGACTGAATCTGAATAACCTTGAAGATCTTTTGAAACGGTTAGCGACATAGCTTATAGCTTCCTTCCTCCGTTAAGTCACAGGGTGCAGCAGAACTCAAGCTTATACTGGCCTGAGCTGGATTGCATAAGCATGGACTTACTGCTTGTGTTTGATGAAGTTTTTTCTGAGAATACACATTTTAATTGTAAAGCTCTACTTCAGTACAAGTGAAACAGCGTCCTTTGTCTGAAAGCTGATTTGTGTTTCCTTTTCTCCTAACCCAGCAAAGAAAAAAATTCAGTCTAATAGTTGGGAGTGCTTGGGCTCAGACTTAAGATACTAAAGGCTCAGATACTAAAGTTAAAATAGCAAGTTCTTCAAACTCGAACGTTAAATTGCTGAATGTCCTACATGTGCTCTTTATAATATTGTTGATATTAATAGAGTCAAGTCTTGATGAAGTTACTCTTAAAATGACACCTTGACCAAAGCATAAAGGCTGGGGTATAGGCAAGCTCTTGAACAGATGCTTCAAAAGTTGTTTGTTTGATCACTTTGTGGCGATACCACTCATTTCTGGTTTGTTTCCAAACCTGCTTTTTTATTAACAGAATTGGCGTCATGATGAGCTTTATCATTTGTGGCAGTAACATATACAAATAGTGAGAGCCAGCTCTCTGCAGGCCCTGGAGAATTATTCTGCTTTCTCCTGGCTAGGAAGATGGGTGGGGTTTTGGTAGCTTTTCTCTCTTTTTGAGGCTGAAAGATGTGTACAGCTTGGGGAGGGACGAACAGTGCTTTTGTAATTGATAGCAATGTGAAACCTGTGCTCTGGCCCAATTACCCAGTGAAGCACAGCAATATACTTTTCCACTAAACACAAATTGTATGCTTGTTATTCAGGATGATGTTTGTTGGTTTTACTTAATTTTGATTTTTTTTTTTAATCCCAAGAGTTAACAGGGAAAACAGAGATCCTTTATTAGATTAAAAAGGCTTTGTCTGGAGAAGATCCTTAGAATAAACAGGAAAATGGAATATAGCATCTTGCGGTGCTAGTATTTCAAGTTATATTTAGGTTTTTTCTTCAGGATCTCAAAAACCTGTGTATTAAGGTTTGCAAACGTAGCTGTGAGGAAGGAGCTGATTTTTCATGTTAAAAGAAACTGAGATTTTTTGAGTAAACTCATAAATTTGAGTCTGATATAAACTACAGAAGAACAACTAGCCCACTTTTCGTAATTTTTTTCTTCCAGAGGTACACTAGATGGCTTAGGATTGATGTGCAAAATCAGTAGATGCATAAATGATGCTTTGTGTAGCCTGCCAGGGCTATCCCATGAAACAGAATTCTAGCAGGTTTAACTCTTGCTTTTGTCATAACAGTACTAAATCCGTTCTGTCATAATTTTTTTTTTCGTTTTCTGTTTTTAGGTCATCATAATTAAATATATTTAACTTCTTCAGGGGTAAAATCTTTAAAGAGAGCATTGCCCTCTAAATCAGAGTCATTTAATTGCGTGGTAATTCCTGCAGTTTAGTTAAACCTACAGATAGGCTTTGAGAAGTTGAAATAGGTCACAGGCTTAAGTCTGTCAGAGCTAAGCTTGTCCGTTGTCTTGTACTTCTAATTCTTCTGAGAACTTCTAATTCTTTCTTATTTTGATGCGAGTGAGTCTGCATAGCTTCCACCTATGTTTTGTCAAATGGTTAAGCTAAATTGGAATAAGACACTTAGTATGTGTCTTTCCATCGACACACGAACTTGCACCATGAATAGTAGAGGTGCAATGCCTTTTCCTGTGTGTGCTTTTGTTAGTATTTCTGCTAAATAAAATGCTTTCCTCCTTTTAGGGGTAGGTGGCAAAGCATGTAACTGCTTCTAGGTGCAGCCTAGTTCCAGAATAGTGCTCAGCTGGCTTCTCAGTACCTGCTCAGCCACAGGCAGGTGGACTTAGCCCTGGTATTATACTCCTGTGGTTGGCTATGGAGACTGGCATGCCTTAAGGCAGCATAATTTTAAGCTGTTTAGACTCAGGTGAGCTTTGGTAGTTTTCTTGCATTACACAGAGGGGACTGGTATCCCCAGGTGCTGGTTATTAGCATGCTTTCTGTTGTGCATCAGCTGTTGGAGAACTACACTGCAGCTGATACACATGAGCCATTGCCAGTGAGTATTTTATTCCTGAACAGGAGCAGCACTTGACCATGAGGAACCTCTTACAGAGCCTTTCTGCTTGCTTTTGCCTTCCCTTCTCCACACAGAGTTCACCTTGTTAGGTTGGAGCAGGGAAGCAGGCTTTGAAACGTGCCCTGCGTTGTCCGCAGAGAGCAGGCGAGTAGGAAGGAGCAGAGCCTCATGCTGGGAAGAACTCCCGCGTTAGCTGAGGAGCCTGGGCAGCACGCAGGAGGCTGTGTGAATTTTAAAGCAGATGAAAAGGATCAATTGCAGCTGTTTATGGAGAACATGACCATCCAGCCTACCACGAGAGGGTGCTACAAGGCTTTGACATAATTTATCCATTGCTACAAGGTTTTTCTGTTAAGAAAAGCAGAGTGTTTTTTCCCCCCAACGTTACTGTGTTACAGTGAAGAGTGTTTTAAGTTACTTTTGTTTTATGAAAGCAGGCGATATCCAATTATCAAAAGGCAGATGTAACTATCTTAAAATTTAAGGCAATTCCTGTTTATTTTGCTTTAAGAGCTGAACTGCTTTCTTTTTAGTTGTTTTGTTTCTGTTGGGCTTTATCCTAGATAACTTCATCTGCCAGTAAGAGAAGTTTTCCAACTTGTTTATGTGTAACTATGCAGGCAACCTGTACGTGAAGAGACATTAAATCTGATAATTCTGCTAGGTAATCTGAGCCCTCAAATTCAGAGTTAATTCTCACTGCTTCTGTGGACTTCTCATCTGTAAAAGGGCAATAACACTTGCTTGTTTTATGGAGATGCTTAGACTTAACTTTTGCATAAACAAACACGAGAAAAGCTGCCTGCAGGCTAAATGTTCAGTCATGCACTCCTCTCATCCTGTAGGCTGTTAGAGAAATGTGTTTGTTGTGGTTCTAGCCTGTATTTCAAAACACTGGTGGCATGATAATAGGTCTGAAAGATTAGTGTTTATGTTAATTGTTTGACTTGCCCTGAAATGGAAGCTCAAAGCACTGCGCTTTGCTGAATGTTATCCATCAAACATCCATAAAGAGGCTGAGGCTACAGTGAATTAGCAATAGATAGAGAACTTCAGTATGCTGTCTTTGGTTGTTTAACAGTAGAGCAATACAAACAGAAGAGAGAATTGCAGTGAGGATTCACGCAGTTGGGGTGTTGGCTGGCAGACAAGATCTCTGCAAAGAGGTCCCAAACCTGGTATTAAGGGCTTTGGCATGTAATTACAAAAAAATAAGATCACCTCACACTGCTGTGGTGTTCATCATTGACTGCTCAGCTGTGGAGTAGTTGTTACACTAAATTGGGATGCATTCGTGTTTTTCTAAAAGTCATTTATTCCTTTTAATACTAGTCAGCAAAAGGCCACATTGAAAGAAACACAGTAATCAGTCCTAAACCAGACTAATAGAAATGAAATATGAAAATCTGTTTCAAATACAACCAAGACAGACTTCCTGTCTTGCATACTATCATGGAAAAGCAAAGATATGACTTCTGGTATGGTGTAGCTGTCCTCTTTTCTCCCCCACATTTTCCTAATTTGTTATGAGGTTGAGATCTTACATGCATTTCAGGCCTTGGCATCTGGGTTTGTTACATCCACCCATCCATTATTTCCTCTTACAGAAAGATTAAAACACTCTTCCTCACACAGTGACCCGCTATGCTCCACCCCCTGAGCCTACAGGGAGGTGGCCTTGTAATTTTTGAAACCATAAAAGCTATCATAGAAGCATCATCTTGGTTTGTTAATAGAGTAGCAGGCTTTAGTATATGGAATAAACCCCTATGATACAGCAGTGCTTCATATCACCTAACCGAAGGTTATCCTTTCAGGGATTGCTCTTGTGCTTTTAGAAACTAGGTAATGATCCTGTGAGTTGAGAACAAGTGCCATTCCATAGCGAATACTGTGTGAAAGGAGGTTGTCTGAGGCTTAAAAGGAAATAGAATTGACTCTCCAGGAACTGTTGCTGGTGATAAATTAGGAAGAACTATTTCCTTTCCTATGAGCATTTAGTATTCTTACTCAGCTGCCTGTATCTTTATTTGGACCCATAGCTGTTGTGAAAGGTGATGCACAGTGTCTTTCTGACTCCCTCTGTTCTTGGGCAAAGCTTGTTCCCAAATTCCTTGCCTTTGCTGACAAAGGATGTCAGCTCTAAAACCAGGAATACAGACATGCAGGAATTGAAGAAAATTGTTTCTCTCCATGAAGGTACCATCTTTGTTTAAATATAAAAAATTAGATACTGGCATGAGTAAATATCCCTGCAGTAAGAAAACTATTTTCTGTAGTAGTTAGCTATTTAGTCTATCCCCCCCTCACTCTGTTAGAGCAGTGCATTTATAAACCTGTGTTTGATTGAACAGGTAAGTGAGAGGCATGAATACACAAGATGGTTTATGCAGCAGGTCTCTAGCAGAACTACTAACACAGCACCCTTTCCACTGGACCGTACTTTCTTTTTCAAGACTGTAGAGGCTTTCTATTATACTTAGTCCTATAACAGATTTTCTTCCTTTTTTGGTGCTTGAACTTAAAGCTACTTCTTTTAATCCTACTGTATTAGCGTGAAGAAGTGTAGGAGTTTTTGTTTAGAGAATATCAGTAGTTGAGACAGTAGCTGCAAAGATGTGTGTCTCTGTATTGAAAGTCTTATTCATTAGAGAGATACACACTGTAAGGATTTTGTAACAGAAGCTCCAAGTATCACACTTTAGGAAGGATGGCTGATCAACACCAGTTTGAGTCCCTCTGCCATAGCTTCCAGTCTGATACTTAGCAAATAACTTTGTTTCTTTGCTTCAGACCTTTTTCCGCACAGTACAAGTTTTACCCTACTCTGTAGGACTGGCAAGAGAAAGAAATATCAAAACTGTGAGGCACTCGATATATCAAGTGCTACAGAAATATCCCCTGTAGTATCAAGTCATAATATTAGCATGCCTCGACTGAGAATGTTCTGTAGGCTGTGAATTTAATGCATGCAAGAATAAGCATTTACTGCTAGTGAAGGGTACAGCATGGTTAGCACTAGCGAGGGTAGTCGCCCACAAAACAGGTACAAAACAGCCTGGGATCTGATACATAGTCTTTCTCTTTTTAATGACTAGCGAAGTGTTTCAGCAGAAATTGTGGACCTTATTGTTTAGTTGTAGACATTTGAGCAGGCTAGATAGTTACCTACCAGAGGATTTGGAATTAAATCTTAGAAGAATTCATATCCTCATTGGAAAAATATCACTGCATCTCATCGCAAACAGGGAGAACAATTCAACTTCCAGAGAGCAATTACCTAGATTTAGAAAGACTTCACTGTCTGGGGCAAGATACTCATGCTGTTGTTTCCTGGCTGCCTCCTGTGTAAAAGAACAGGCACATCACATGTGTTCACTCTCAGCTTCGTATGTTAGCACTCATGCAGTTTTAAATCTGAAAAAAAATACAGCTGCGCATCTCAGGCCTGGACCCTGAGGAGGAATGCCGAGCAGCGTGCCTCCAGAGACAGCTGTGCAGTTAGCGTTCATGTCTGCCAGGGGCTGCGCTCTCCACAATGATCCCCACCTCAAAGCTCCAGACAAACACAGGAGATGAATCTCAACAGCTGCAGAAGGCTCAGTTTATGAATTTTAATTAGGGTAAGGAGTTATTTGAAGTGGGGTTTTTTTCATAACTCTCTCATGATGGTTATAAGGGCTACGTATCCCCATTCAAGTTGTCAAAATAATGCTAACCTCTTCACAGAGGTGGAGTTCTGCTGGTCTGAGCGCCTGTGTGGATGCCACATCCCTCTAAACAAATAATGCTCACATAGACCATAGTGTTTTTCTGTGCTCTACCAGTGTGCTCTCAGTTCTCCTTCCCCTTTTCCCTTGCCCAGGTTACAACTTTTTTTGCACACATTGATTTTTCCAGTTGTATTTTTTTCCTTGAGAGTAGGCTACCACCCTTCTGTGATATACTGCTTTCATAATATTGGCAAAGTGCCCAGTAAAACCGGTCTAAGACCTCCACACCCAGACCTGAATATTTTTCCTCCCCAGTTTAATGGGACAACCTGCCTTACATTTATTTTTCTTAGATTACGGCAGCCACTTTCATGTGTTAAGAACAAAGCCAGTGTCCATTTCCCCGTAATTATGTTGTACCTGTCACTACATAGGAAGCCCTGCCCTTTCTTTAGAAGTTAAATCATTAGATTCCATATAGTGTAATTGCGTGAGTCATTTAGTTTCAGTCCTGCTGCTAGAGCATGCATCTATTGTGTCTAATATATTTTCCCCTTAATGGAGCCAACGGTAGCAGCACCAGTAGTATGAAGTCCGTTATAAGTAATCTGTCTACAGTATTCACAATACATAATTTTCAAAAGGTTCATTAGGGATTTTCAAAGTAAGAATACTCGAATTAATGTTTTCTCCTAAGGTGGAAAGGGTTGTAAGTTGATCTAGAAAATACCTAATCTTGAAGTAAACTCTTAATGGGGATTCAAGCCAGCTATACCCTGTATCTGAATTACAGTATGATAAAGCTGAATTAGTGGAGACTTGTCAGAAGAGAAGCTTGTCCCCACAACCAGTGTGCTCCTTTACCAGTACTCATTCTCATCCAGCCCTGTGGCAAGCCAGTCTGGGGAAAACCAACAGAAAACTCTCGAGTGCAGGTTCGATTTCCTGACCCAGCTTACTGCACATCAGATGAGCATGGGTGCAAGTGTGCAGGAGGCAGCTGGGAACAGGGGAAACCACCACCGATCTGGCAGCAGCCGCCTGCTGGGTTCACTTAGCCAGTCTGCACCCTCAAAACCTAAGCAAAGTAGTTCAGTACTTGTGTCTCTTATGCCTGGGGGAGGGCTTTGGTGAATCCTGTTTAGGATTACTTAAAAAACCCCAACTCATAGGCTATTCACAGACACTTTGCATTGTATCGCTTTAGCAATGCTGCTATCTGAAATAAGTCCTTGAAATTTGTCCTTTTAGAATCTTTGAAATTCAGAAGTGAGTTAACTCAGGTGCTTAAAGAGTCAAAGGCACTATCTCTTCATAAGAGGTTACTTCCTCAAGTTGCTAAGAATATGATCACTTCTTACATGATGTAAGTACAATATATGTTAAAAAACCCCACCCTTAAGTGCTCATTGAGTTCTTGGCCTTAATGGCTTTTTACCATGCTACGCATGTATGCCTTGAATGAAAAGTTGATTATAACCCGTTGCACATGAGCAGCAGCTCTTCATTGCTGTCATTGAGTTGATGAGACCGAGATAGAGGAAAAGGCTGGCTGTCCTTCAAGATGAATTGGTGTGAACTTAAAGATGGATAACCAAAAGGATTATTTGACCAATATTTCTGCAAGAAGACTCTCAGTTCTGTGAATAAATCTTGTAGTCTAGTTTCTCTAGTATTTAGGAATTAAGTTCTTACACTGGTAATCTGCTGCTGCATTTTAATTATACCCAATTCTCAACGTCA
This sequence comes from Rhinoptilus africanus, assembly GCA_013400135.1. NCBI lineage: Eukaryota > Metazoa > Chordata > Aves > Charadriiformes > Glareolidae > Rhinoptilus > Rhinoptilus africanus. Next base: position 768,707 of record VXBO01011180.1, on the reverse strand, counting down.
TATTTGACGTTACTAGTAAAATGCCAACATGCCAACCTAGATTAGTCAGTCCTTTTGAGGGGTGATTTTGCTTGGTGTATTTGATCATGACAATTTGATGTTTGCCTTTACTCAGTTTTTCCAGCTTCAGAACCTGAGGTGTGACCCTGCATGTTCTATTTACTGGTCTTTTTAGAGAAATTTTTTTTCTGTACTCTACGCAGGATATTCGCCAGGCTCTTATCTTTTCTATTTCAGTCTTCATCTTCATGGGTGCTTCACTTGGTCTTTGTGGGTGCTGTAGAGGTTTTCCTTTTTTTGAGGCACAGGCAATCTGCTGTTCACAATGAAGGCATGACCTCAAGGAGTGTTTGCCTCAGTCTCTGCTGATGTTTCATGCATGAGCTTTAGCATCCTTGCTGGAGGAGTGTTAAGTGTGCTGGCTGCTTCCAGGTTTCTAAGTTTCAGCTCTTACTTCAGTTTTTCCAGGGAATGACCATGCAGGCCTTATAAAAATTTAACATTGTTATGCTTGTATGGTTTATTTTAGATTGTAAAGAGACTTAGATCTCAAAGCAATAACATGTCCATAGAAGCATCTTCCCTTGCCTACTTCCCTCACTGTTTTTGACAGTTCTGGCATCTGCTCAGTTCTATAACCTATCCAGGAAGTTTTTACTCCTAAGCAGCCCATAGCAATACTGGCTTTAAGTGCTTAAAGTAGCTTGAAAGCAATGGGAAGACTGTTTCTGGCAATGATGTAGAAGAGCAGGAAACATGTCATTAATTCTAAAGACCCTTCAAATAACTTTCAAATATTAATTAGCTTCTGGTTCTATAAAGTCCTTCTAAGCTGAAAGACCCATTTTAAACCTACGTGGTACAGCAGCTTTCAATCTCACGTCAATCATATCTGCTTCTGGATGCTTCATTACTTGCCCAATAGCAAGTCTTGAGCTGATGCACATGTTGTAGTTTACCTGTAGTTTTTCAAAGAAATTTGAGAACTAAGTAACGTGTCACAACAGCATGGAATTCCAATGGAGAAATGCCCTAAAAGGCAGGGGTTTAGTGGCATCTCAGGAAGCTGGCAGCGACTGACTGTCTTGCAGCAGTGCTAAATAAGAGGTCTCCATAGGGATGAGAGAGAGAAGCCCTTGGCTGGAAGCAGTATCTACATGGGATGGTAATTGTTCCACTTTCTAACTACTACATTGAGGAGAGCTACAGTTATTTGGAAACCATTTAAATACAGGATTGCCATAGGTAACTCCTGTAAATAGAAATGTAACTGAAAAATCTTCTCCCAAGCTACCAGCTGCCAGAGCAGCTTTAGTTTCCAGTACCTGGACAAAAGGTAGAAGACAACATTCTGTCCCTCAGCTTTAAAAGGCTCAGTCAGAACTGAGTACAAGTTCACCATGCTTTTGGTTACTCAGATGTCTGATTTGGAATTGGGTTGTATTGTAAGAGGCTCAAGGGGGAGAATGATTTTTGAGGTGCATATTTGCAGGACTGCCTGTTGTCATGGAATTTCCAACTTCAAGACAGCACCTGGTGTGCTGGTATCAGCCCAGTGCTGAGCCCTGATCCCAAAGGAAGCACTCAGTGTGGCTGGTTCTTGAGGGGATACAATACACTCTGTGTAATCCAAGCAGTCAGCTGTCCTGACAACCTATATAGGCCAGCAACAACTGGGAATGTTTTTCTGTGGAGGAAGGAATGAGGTGAAACTCTGTTGAATTAGAAAAAACATGTATCTTAATTTAACAAGATAAAAGGACTTTTCTTGGCCTTTCAAACCAGAAGAAGTGGGGATGCTGCAAGCATCCTTCTGGATGGCAGTTAGTTGTCAGTCTAAATTCATAAAGCAACCCTCCTAAAATAAGCAGTTTTACATACCTCCCTCAAAGCAAGCTGTATAGCATAACTGACAAAAATCCTGCCCTGAAACTGAATGCAGATAATGGGGTTTTTTGTCAGAGATCTTATTTTCTAGTTTAGGTTAAGTCATCTTGCACTTCTCCGTTATTTGTACTTTCCCCGATAGTTTCCCCATTCTTTGATTGATGGTTATAGCAGAGTACAGATAATGTTCCTCCTGTGGGCTGCAAGTACTCCAATGAGCTGTATGAATGACTTGATTTCTCTGATTTGTATGACTTAGTCATATTTTTGTCCTGTTCATGCACGTCATGTATCAGTGATAACTCATTAACTTGAACAGCAGTTTCTATACATTTCTACTTGTCACTGCTACCATTGCTGCAGATGTAAAAACTCACAAGAGGCAAGGTAATATTGTTGCATCCTCCCTGTTCGTGATGTGCTGTACTCTTTGGCTCTATAGAAAAGCACGTTACTGTCCACCGTAAAATCCACAAGAACTGGTGTAGTAGATGGATGCAATTTAGGAACTAACCAGTACTTTACAGAGGGAGAGGAAACAAACTGCTGAGTGAGCCACAGTGTTAGACCTCCCACGGGGAATTTCCAGCCCTTTCCCTCTTCCTTCCTCCCTCAGAATATGTATAGTAAATAAAGTAAATTAAGCACTGGGGGAGGTGGCACCTAAAGGCAGAAGTAGTAATAGAGGCTAGAGTCTAAAGCTAGGCTAGGGCCTCCAGCTAAAAACAGCTGACAACATACTGACCAATCCTCTGAGCATCCCCGTCGTACCACCACAAATACTGGCATCAGGAGAGATGTCTCAGGCAGTTATGCCAGCATTAAGTGGGAGGAAGGCTCTTTAAATAACTAGCAGTGGGTCGTATTCCCTCACTGTGTCAACACCGAGTTGTTGTTTCACCCTCTGAACAGGAAAAATTAGTCAAGTAATTGTGTAGCAAGCAAGTGACAAAATGAAACTATTTTTTTGCTTTCACTAGTTGCTGGATGTGTTTTAGAAGGGATTGTCCTTTTGCGTTTTGGTTCAAAACACCTCCAAGCAACATGATGAAAATCAGAACAAAAGAGGACCAGATTTGGTTAAAATTGGGTGAATAGCACTCAGTTGAACTTCATCACTGAAGCAGTCCACAAGAACGCTTGCCTATATTTTGTTTTCACAGCATCTGCATTTTGAGGGGGCTAAGGCAGCAGTAGTCCCTTCCCCTCTCCTTGTTAATCTTGGCATGCTTTTAAGTTACTGCACATAATCCAGTCATGAAAAGCCTGCCTTGCTCTTACAATATAGCTTACATCATCTGTCTCCTCTTATTCCAGGTGAACAGAAGGTTTTGTGGTTACTAATTCAATAAAACAGGATTTCATATAGTTATGATTGCCTCAAAACCCTTTATGATGCTAGATAAATCCATACAACTGTCTTCCTCTTCACTATTTCACCAGCACAAAGAGGAAATGTTTGCAGTCTTAGAGAAAAACAAACTGTTAGTGTGCAGGTTCACATTGTAAATTGGCAACAGATCTCATCTCTTGGGGGGATTTGTCTTTTGACAAAATATTAGATAAATTTGGAATTGCAGCTACCTCCTTTATGTTTGTCTGTAGATCAGATTCTGTCTTTGCTAGCTTAATTTAAGGTTAATCTAAGCATTTTACATGCTGTTTCTAGTTTTTGAAATGCCAATCTTTAACCTGGTCAAAATATTTGGCCTGATGTTTCTGGGGAATTAAGTCACTCATTTCCACACTGTTGTACTTTGTTTGCTTTTCTTTACTGCTCTGAAAACAAATTAGTAGAAAAAAACCCCATCATGTACAGGATGTTTCTGCTCTGTTTGCATCCAGGCATATTCAGGTTTCCCATCTCCTGCAGTATTTCTCCCTAGAGACAATTATACCTTCTTTAACCAGTCTTCTAGTTCAGCAGTTTCCCTTGCAAAGTCATTTTTGTCTTCTTTTAGATGCTCCTCACCTTAGGATAGCAGTGTCTGATGACTTAACAAGATCATACACTGTACTAAGCACTGGTTATAGCATATAACTTGCTGGAACACATTAATGGTTTTGTTACATGAAAAGGTGCTAGAAATGAAATGGCTATCAAATAGGAATAAAGAAAATGTCTTTTACTCAGCTTTCTAACTTTTCTTCAATTCACCTGTTTTTAATTAAAAGCTGTTATCAGAGTATGACAAATGATGTGAAGAGGAAGCAAGAAAATAGCAAGATGGTAAAGTCACTAAAAATAATAAGCAATTGAAGAGAGTAGAGACAAAAGTTGACTGAAGAAATGCAGGAGGTTGCAGGTTGAAGAAGCAGTACAAGGTTCAGTGTAAATATGTGGAAGGTGGTACACAGAGGAAGATATTTCTATAGCTTTGCATATGAGGTATCTAGCTCTGAGCTACTACAATAGAAATAAATCTTTGAGCTGTAATAAGACAGTACCTTGACAACATTTAGAATTGTAGTCCAAAGAGCAGAGCATTAGGAATAGAAAAATACATAGTTCTGCCACTGTACAAAGCTGTAGTTTGCGTACTGCCTGTAATTCTGATCTGGTTACCTGGAGGGGTGAAAAAACTCAAAGGAAGACTGCTTAAAGGTGACAAAAGGCAGTAACAACATCAGACTGCCTAAGACGAACTCTTCAGCCTCGACAAGAGGTGGCTGAGGTAGAATAAGATAAAGGACTGAAAAAGTCACAAGTGGCAGGGAAAGCACTAACAGGTAGTGATCACTGGGGATTTGCCACTGTACAGACTGAAGATAATCAAACAAAACTAGCAGATGTCATGTTCAGAACAAAAGCGAGCCTGTTCTTTACTCTACAATGTGCAGCTGAGCTATTGATATCATTGCAGCAGGATATTGTTTATTTGATGAGTTTTGTTTGCATTACTTGAGACATCAACTGGACAAGATAATGGAAGAAGCCTGTTAGTAGGTTTAACTACAACACCACTAGCTCTGGCTCAGAAAGACCTTGAGCTGCAACGTGTTGGAGGCTTGGAAAGTATTCCAGCATAATATTTATCATTATCCTTTCCCCAGGCAACTTCTGTTAGCAATGGCAACAACAGGATGCTGGGCTGTAAGTGACCCAGTACAGTGGTTGTTATGTGACTGAAGAATCCCAGTTGTCAGTTAGCTGCCTTGCTTTTGACATTCTTAAGTGTTCTGCTAAATCTGAGAGGCAGGACATGTTTTTCCGATCATACTTCCTTTAAATGTTCTATAGCTTTGATGTTGGCAATCAAGAAGTACTTGTACCTCATAAAAAGGAAAAGTAATCTTCATGCCTAACTTCACAGTAGATTTTACCACTACAGTAGCAGATGTACATAAAATACACATTTGTATCTTAGCTGCATAAAATTCCTCCAGGTTGAATATATTAGCTAGTCTTACCTCTTTGATAAATTATTTTTACAACACTTTCTTTTAGTATTCTGCCCCAAAAAATCAGGTCTTTACTGAATAATATCAGTCATAAACCTGCTTAATTGTATTAGCATTTTAAGTCCACATCCACTCAACTTATTAATAATCTATATCTATTAATTTACAGTTATCCTTCTTTGTAGTAAAACTGATTTTATTACTACACCACAATTCAAACAGTCACTTTTTTGTCATTTTTATTACTTCTAGAATAACAGTATTGAACTTGCCCAGTCTCACTGTCATCTCTTTTCCATCAAAGCTGTATTATTCCTGCCATAACCCAGAAAGGGTTTTCCAAAACCTGTTATTTCAGTGAATACATTCTTGTCTTAATACTGGACTCAGACACATGAGGGCTAAACGCCGCTGTTAGATTTGAAAAAGCAAATGTAGTGACACAGCCTGAAACAGCAAAGCTGTTGGCACTGAGCTAGGAATTCTCCTTCTGCCGAGGCCGGGGCTTGTGTTACCCTGGTTATTTAGCAGCTGTTGGAAACGGCGCTGGTGAATGGAGTCCCTTGTCTGGCCAGCGGAGCCAATGACAAGTGTCTGGGTCTCGCCAAGGGGAAGTGGCACAGCAGCCAGTAACTAAGTTTAGTGCGATAGATGTGTTTCTCTGACTTCACACGTGCACATTCACACTGCCCCCCACAACAGTGAATCAGCCCATAGGGCTGAGAAGGAGCAAGACAACTAAAACTCCCTCAGACAGGGCTCGGATGAATGTCAGACTGGGGATTTCCTGACGAGCATCCCATTAAGAGTTTTCCCCGGTTCCGAAGTTAATAAGACGGCATGCAATTTTTGGGCAAGTATTCATGCTAAAGCTCGGCTTTTCTTGGAGGAAAGGAAACACTGGTTTATTTTCTGAGACAAATATATCTCAAAGGAGGCAAGATCACAAGAGTATTTTAGTCAAATGAAGTAAATATTTTAAAAATGAACCCCCTTCTTTGTTCAAGAGAAGAAAATGGCTGTGGACAATGGCTTGAACAGCATATTGGTTGCTGACAAATGAGGTTGACAGTTTTGTGATTTATTTTTAGCTAGAGATTATTTTTTTTTTAAAACAGAAGTACTGTGTAGCTTTGGCAGTTGCTGCATATTCAGTGTGGGTGGATGGAACTGAGAAGTCGCATCTGTGCTAGCAAGCTTTTTGGGATTCCATTAAAAAATTAAACTCATGTACTGGAAACTGAAGCTATATCAGCTCACCTGGGGAGCTCTGCCCTCCGAATATCCTCCAAAAGGTAAGCAGTGCTGCCTGTCCAAGGCACTTGCAAAAATAATTACTTGGGCCTCAAGATGTGACATCAGCTCAAATTTGGGCGGTTAGATTAACGTTTTCTTTCACTCCTGAGATTACAAGTCAGTGAGTTAGTCTCTACCCTCCCAAGTTTTCCCTCTAACTAGAAAGGCTAAAAATAAATTTCAAAAAGCCAGCTGAGAAACAGTTTAATGTGGTCATTGTTCCAGGTGCTGGGTCTAAGGAGAGTACCTAATACTGTAAGACTTCTGATGAGATTTAATTATGCCACTTGGAAAGCAGCTTGGACATTTATGTCATGTTAACTCAAAGGTCTGATCAGCTAGTGCTTTACATGTGCAAAATAAACCTCCCACCAGCTCGGCTTTGTTAGTGGAGGTATTTCTGGCTTGCTTAGGGGTTGGTTGAGCCATGATTTTTCAAGTAGTCTTTTTGCAGAAGTGCTCTTACTTCAAATGTTTGTCTTAACACTGTGAGTAAATCGCTATTCATTGGATGTGCTTAGAATCATAGGGTTGGAAGGCACCTCTGGAGATCCCCCAGTCCTACCCCCTGCCAGAGCAGGGTCACCCAGAGCAGGGGGCACAGGAACACCTCCAGGCGGGTTTGGGATGTCTCCAGAGATGGAGACTCCACCACCTCCCTGGGCAGCCTGTGCCAGGGCTCTGCCACCCTCAATATCTTGACTTTGATCTGGCCAGGATTAATGTCTCCTCAGGAATTCTATTGGAGTGAAGTGTAATCCACATTAAGCAACTTCTGTCTCAAAGTACTGATTAAAAAAATGTGCTAAATGACTTGCTGGAAGCTGTCATAATGTTTGACTGGCCCACCTTTCCTGGAGAAGGACTGGGTGACCTAATCCTCCTTACCCTTCATAGTGGAGAGGTTTAGTGGAATTTACCATGACAGAGGAGGAATGTCAAATAGACTTTTGATCTTCATGTATGCAGTTTCCCAGTTATCTTTGAAATCCCTTCATAGCACACCTTTCCCTAAAACTGTCAGTGTGGGAGTAGTTACTGTCCGCTATAGGCAGGATTCAGAGGAACAAAGATTGGAACCTCATCACCTCAGTACTCAATGGACACAGGTATGTAATACAGAGGGTCTAAAGGGTGGTCTCTCTGCTTGTTTCTAGATACCAGCAATTGCAAAGCTGACTAGCTTTATAGGAGCTGAACAGATCCTTAGTAATTAAGGTAACAAACACTTTGATACAGTATTCAGGGTTTTGCAAAGAGGTTATGTTTGTAGCTTTTTGTTCTAAAAATCCTTTTTGTATATAATTTAAATTGTATTAAAATCCTTCACTCTCTTCAGGCAAGGTTTTTTTTATTATTATCTGTTGTACTGTTGGGTTTTGATTCCTTACCCAGAGGCACATTAAAAGAAGTCAGATTGATACTTCGAGTGGATTCTGGTGTTTCTGGCCATTCCCAGTACTTGTGACAGGAAACATCTATTGCACCTTTTAATAACTTTTAGGTCCAGCTCTCCTGTGCTCACAAGTTCCTCACCCTAAAGTGTTTTTTATATGCATCTAAAAAACCTGCATCATTTTGCTAACTGCATTTATCCAAGAGTCATTTTCCTGCCTGAGTTCTGTGAGGACAGAAGGTCTTAGAGGTAACAACAGCCAGTCTGTGAGTTAGCAGAGTTTGTACTGAAGATGGCCAACATTTCATCTACTCCGAAATTCTCTCTTAAAACAGCAATGCTACCAAATGCTTCAATAGAAAGTTTGGTCACTTATGGCCTGTACAGCTGTTGATCTTTGAAGAGCATCATGCATTCAACAAGGGATGAATGAAGAGTTTCAAATGAATACTTTGGAGCTTAAGCTTGATTTGTTTCATACTGGATACTGCACCAAAGATACTTCTTTACCAGATATTGGTTGAAGAAAAAATAGAGAAGTGCTGCATTAAGTTGACATTGGGAGAAATGTTATACACGTGTGTCACTGACATCTGAGCAAAGAAATGGGCCGAGGGACACCTCTGTTTGTTTGGCAGCATTAGTAGCAAAGGGAGAGGATAATTGGAATCGGTGAAACAGAAGACAGACTGTTCCTTCTACAGCACTGGTTTGCAATGTTCAGGTAGACAGACAATGTCTTGAATTTTTCATACATTGGTATAATTAGATCAATTGAAATCAATTTGTCTCTCTCCTTCTACCAATTAAAATTCAGTAACAGCAAAAACTTGTCTTCCCTTGGATTTTGTATCTAGCTAGCCAAAAAGCATGTCTTCAGGTGCCACTTTTATTTACCCACCACTTTTACCATTGAAGTGCAGGGGAACATCCTATGCAGCAGTTTATCATGTTGCAAAATAAATTTGCTCTTAAGAGATTAGAAGTATCAAGGGCTTTTAGGTTTCTCCATATATTTCTCTCTGATCCCAAAGATCACTTTTATTAACCTTTTCCATTTCAGATATATTCTGATAATTGAGGCGAGACAGTGCTCCCAGCTTGTCTCAAAACATTTCTTTTTGTATGATGCAAGTTGTTCATGATGCAATTTAGTCCCTGACACTGTAGTCTCCTCCTATTCTGCCTTTCCCAGCCTGGTACCATAAATAGAAACCTATTCCTTGCCCATCCCAAGTTCTTGGCTTGGAGCTGTGTTTCTTGGCTTTATTCAGTGGGTTGTTTACAGTACTTAAACCTGGCACCACTCTGTGGGAGGCCCGAAAACTAACTATGGATCTGTGCTTAGCTCAGGCAAACCACGTTATTAAGAGTCTGGCTGCTTGCAGGAGAGGAACACCTAGGAATGGCATTTAGTTAGGTTGCCTGGATTTTACCAAAGCCATATGTGAGCTGTCTGACCCTTTTAAACTGGTGTTTTTCATGGCCACATGTATGTCAGCAGAAAGACTAGGTGGTCCATTTAGGTAAGAGCTTAAGTCTGTTAGAGGGTAGAGAAAGTTCATCGGTCTGTTTCTATGCTACCACATTACTAGACAGCAGGAACTTGGCCTGTTCAGCATTGGTTTGCTTTTGAGTGTGTAGTTTGCCTTGAGTATTTTTGGTTAGTAGGAAGCGCCAAGACTTGGCTTCAGAAACAAAGCTACTGTAGAACTTGATGCTATTCCAATCGTGTCAGCAAAATAGGAAACCCACTTGCTGCTGTGTTATCAATTTTGTTTCCTTGTGTTCATTAAGGCAGAAATCCTCCCACTAACAAGCTGGTTAAAGATCTTGAAGTCTAGTGGAGTAAACTGATGTACATTTTGAAGATGCAGTGGAAAATACCATTATACTATCAGTTTTTAGTTACTTCATGGTCTGCTTTCTATACTCTTAAGTTGACCAGTGTCTATTCTTTGGTAGTCTTAAAAGCAAGTGTATAAAATGAGTCTGTATGTAAAATGGCATCTGGACAGTTATATTGGTATTTAGTTTGAAGACTTAAAGTGGAAGATATGGCATATGCAGGGATCTTAGTGGCCCTGTATTCAAGTGTCCCTTTGTGAAAGAGGCATGTGAGAATCCAGAAGATGGGACACCATATACACACCCCATATGGGTTTTGATGTAAAATGTTAAGATATCAGACTGAGACTGTATGCAGTATATTTACACTATAACCCTTTCTTTGTCTCTCTTCCTCTCATTGACAAACCAGTCACTTTGGCCTGCTGCCAGCACCACCAAATTCTTTTCAGAGCTGTATTTCCATTTGCACATTCTTTTGTTTAATTAAGAGACATTGACATTTTGTTCAGAAATTCAGACCATAGCCAATTTTTTAGAAGCTCTCTGAACTATATGTTTCAAAGTAGTGTAGTCAGCAAGATTTCCCTTTATTCAACTTTTTCCCACTGCTGGAAAAAAATAGAGAAATGCTTCTAAATGGATGATTTAAGCTGTACAGGAAGGGTAACCACTCTCAGGAAACAGCTTTGAAGAGCACCACAGGGAGTAGTCGAAAGAGCTGGGAAGAGCTGCTGTGCCCGAAAGGTGGATTCTTCCACCGAGGAAGCTGAGTATACCAGAATTAAGATTTTATATTGTGCACTTACTGTGAAGGGAATAGGAACAGGATGCAGATGTGGTGGATGCAGATGTCAAGATGATGGCCTACAGTATAAAATAACTATCTAGGAAAATTAGTTGTAAGAGAAATAATGCTCATCTAAAAGGTAGAAAGATGCCTGGTTTTATTCTGCATGGGTGCATTTCACAGGACCTTATGAACAGCTACACGCGGCAGGGACACCCCATGTCCTTCCCACTGAGGAAGGCCTTCAGGAGGGTGGGTAGGTGGAAGGGTGCCCTGTTAGAGGAAATAACCAGCCAAAACATTACTTGCCTATAATGCCAGGGCTGGCCACTACTTGATTCCCATCAGGAGCTTGTCAACAGACCAACCAACCATTAGGCTTTGGCTAAGAACACTCTTCTGACAGAGGCTAAAATTGATAGGGTCAATAGGTCTATTTGCAAGTTACATTATTAATCCAAACTAACTTTCCACTAATCGTTCTTGGTTCCAGATACCAATTACTCATCTGTTGTATTTTACCTAACGAGTAAAGTTGTTATTTCAGCTAAAGTTATTAACTATTACAGCTGAGACTAATTTAGCCACAAATCCATATGTAGCTTGCCATTTCCTGGTACCATTTGAGACCCACATGAACAGTGTGTTTACCACAAAGCTCATCCATCTGTTTCTGAAGCTATGCTGTCTTTCTCTACAAATTCTGATTATTTATTGTATTATCTTATTCTACCTTATTGTGTGTATTAATAAAAAAGCTAAGGTTAGTTCAAATACCAGTGTAACTAAGAGTGCTCAGAGCGCATAAGAGAGGGGGGAACACAATAAACCACAAAAGGCAAAAACGAAGAGGAAAAGAGATAAAGCCTAGGTAATCTTAATTAAAGGCATCTCATTTAACCTGTAACTCCTGGGTAGCATGCTGCAGGATTCACTGAGCTTGGTTTTGGAGGAAGGGGAAGAGGTTGCCCGCTTATCAGAACTTTAGGAAAACAACAGTAATGTGGGTATCCTAAGGTATTTTCTTTGTCTGGTTATTTTTTCCACATGCATTAGGTGGCAGGGGAAGTAATTCATGTCACAGGACACATGGGGAAAAGCAACTCCTTGTCACCACAGCACAGCCACAGTTTTATACGGTGTTTTTTCACATCCATAGCCTTACAAAACACAAGCATTTGGAATAAGCCAGGTTGTTAATTTCTTACCTTAAACCTTATCCAAGTCCTCATCACATAGCAGAGTTGCCTTTCATACAGAATGGTCGAGTCCAGGAATTAGAGAAGTGCTGCTTTTTCATGGTGGGCTGCAACAGCTCTCCTCCCTCTACAAAGGCCAAACCACTTACTTCCCTTTCCCTGCTCCCTTTTATACCCCTCTGCAGGCCCACCACCCTCCCAGGTGTGTGACTGTCGTGGTGATGGCTTGTTCTTTAACCCTTCCTTGTCCACATGTTAGGGGGAGCCTGTCCTGCTACAAACCATACAACATTTGCTAGAAAACTAAGGCTTTTAAAGAATCTGTCAAATAAATCTTATATATTTTTCAGGGGCAATTTGGTGGTGTCCTTTCATAGAGCTGTCCTGAGTCTTAGTAAATCAGCAAATACACAGCTCACACTGGGCTACTCTACTGCCCTTGCTTTCTGTTTCTTTCTGAAATCCCGAAATGGTCAACAGTGTTTTCTTGCTCAGTGCTTGTACATCTCTTAAATGTGTATTTTCACTAACATCGTTTCCTGTTGATTCATGTAAATAGTGCTCCAGCAGTGGTATGTGGAGTGGAAAAATGAATCAATCTGGGCGGTCCCCTTAATGGGTGATCTGTTTTGTAATTTGTACAAAGGAATTTCTCCAAGGAAACTGTTTGCTTTCTTCCCAAACACTTTGTTGCCTAACTCTTAGTGGAACAAAACTCATCTCAAAATTGTTTCAACTTGCAGTCCAATCCCCACATCCTCTGTTTGTTCAGCGGTCCCAGGGAAGCTCCACCCTCACTTCCAGCTAATAACCAAGCTAACCCGCAGCTCGATTTTCCCAGTTTCTCCTTCGCCTGCTCGGCAGTGCTTGCTTTTCCATTGGCCGCTATCCTTGTGAGCAGTGGCTGTCTGCACGTGGTGGCGTTTGTGCTGGACGTTTCAGCCCAGGACTTCTCGTGTCAAGCGGCCTCTTCTGCTTGCTGTGAAGCACAGCATGATTGTGGGGACGGTCCTCTTCCAGTCTAGCAGCTACGGCAAAGAGAGCAAGCTGCTCTGCTGCCTTGGCGAGGAAGCCTCTGAGCCTGATGTGTCAAGTTTCACAGGTATGATGCTCAGGGATGTAATGCTGTGCCATCCACCTTCCTGTATTTCTCTGAGTGCTTCCAGGAGGATGCGGGTCCTTTCGAGTCTATCTTTGTCTTTTAGTACGAGACCAACCATGGGCAGGACTGAAATTGCCTGCTTTTATCCGGGTCTTAGGATTATTGAAATGGTTCATTTTTATGAGCAGCTACACAGTATTTCAGAAATAGAGACCACTTCCGCACTTGATGTGATTCTAAAATTTAAGATTTAGTGTATACTACCTTGTACTCTTGGACCTAAGAGGTCGGTAATTGTTGTGTTGGCAGGGCAGGGTGGGGGAAAAAACACCCCTTACATGTTGGCAGAATAGGAAAAGCATTCATATCCGGAGAGAAGCAAATTGTATTGTGGGAATAAAGAAAAGGAAGGAGATGGATGAAGCATAACCTCCTTGCATGATCGTGTATTAACTTCTACACTAAACGATGATGTAAGTTTTCCATTGTATAGGAAATGAAAGTGGTCATATATGATTTATGGTTGGCCTTTAAAAGGAGATGATATAAACCAAAACTTCCCAGGTTATTTCCTTGCTCTTAGTGTGAATAGAGCTTGCAGACTATTCTGTTGGAGGAGTATTTTTTGTGATCTGCTTTGATCGTCCTGTTTTCCTTAATGAGGTCTATGGGATTATCACGTTTCACTGGCCTTCCATATCCTTACATGCTGGATGGTATAGATGCCATGCTGTATAGAGCAGCATAGGTTATTATGTCATAATAACCTGCAATAGGTGCTCTTATATCCTGATAAATTCCCTGGTAGTAGATATTGGGTAACCTTTACAGTTACTTAAGCATCCAAGTCACTCTGAAAATGAAAGTGAAGGAAGCTACTGAGACATGAACTCTTAAAAGCATTATTTAGGTAATGCGATTTTTTAGGTAGGCACTATAGCTAAGTGATTGAAGCTCCTCATCAAACATTAACTTCTGCTGGCCTTTTTTTTTTCTACATAAAAGTGGGTGTTAAGAACGTGTGCCAGCCTCCCAGGCATTCCCGAGGAAGCGGTAGTAGTCCCACATCTACTCTGAATCCTCGCTGGCAATCCAGCACAGCACCACAAATGGTTTAGTGCGGGCAGAAGCTCAGCGCTAAGCGGCAGGTGGCATTTTGGCTGGTTTTGCCTTGGGTGCAGTGCCTGCTGCTGGGCTCAGCGTGGGCAGGCTCGGCTCTGGGCTGCTTCAGCCTTACCCATACAGTGCATGGTTAAATGCTTAACTCTCTGCTGTGTAGTAGGGGTTGGATGCTCAGTTCGTGAGCTTTTCTGGCTTGAGGAAGAAACTTGAAGTATACTTTGATTTAGAACAAATGCATGTAGTTTTGCTTGAAGCATTTCGCATTTCGGCAGATACATAACTGAAAGTAAGAAGTTCTTTAAACACCATTAAGGTATTTTGGAGCTGAAAGGTCAGATGTTTTTTGGAAACACTGCCTACTTTTGTGTTTGCTCCTTAGCAAAGATGTGGAAGTCAGATTTCTTGTACAGCATGTTTGCTGAGTGACTTTGCCTAGGGCACTGAAACACTCTTTCTAACACAAGACACTGTAGAAGTATAAAGAATGTATTATTTATTTAATAGAAATTTTTACTCCATAAAGAGAGCTGGATTTAGGAGCTGGTGTTCTTTCCTAGTGCTTAACAACTGGACATGCATGTGCACATACCCAGGCCTAAAAAATTACAGTGGGTTGTTGACAACCATGTCTGAGCAGACATTGGGATTTCCTCTTTTTCATCATAGCACCCAGTCTGATGTGTTAGTACATTGTAAACCTAATTAAAGGTGATGATTAGGAACAGGAAGCGTATCTAAATACTGTATCTGCACAAAATGAAATCAAAGAGGTAACATTTTGGTAGCTTAATTTCTATCACTTCTGTTCTTGTTAGAAGAATCTTGGTAGGCTGCTACTTTGGCAAGGCTTGGGAGGTAAGTTATTAAGTAATTTTAAGATTAGCAGGTTGTGCAAGCAATATAAATCTGAATGATTACCAGAAATGCAATCAAGAGCCACTTAATTACGTGTTTAAAAGCAAAACAGGACAAACCTCAATCATTTACTTTCTCATGTACCTACAATACGGTCAAAAAATTACATGGAGATGTTGGAAACCCCCGTGTCCTTGTTTTCCAGGCTTGAGCTCTGTCCTGTGACACAGATTTGGCATATGCTTGCCTATTACTTGGCACAGGCCTCTTCCTGTTTTGTGTCTCGCTGACTTCCCAATTTTCCTGTCCTGTATTGCGTTTGAGCTCTTTGTTCTCTTTTAAAGTGCCTTATAGACTAGCTCTCCAACTTACAAATATAAATCTCATGGGAGTGCAAGGAGAGGGGTATTATATCCACGCATTCTCTGGCAGTGATCTGCTTAAACCTCCCGAGCCTGACTTCTCAGCTCCTCAGAAACGGGCAAAAGGAATGATTGTAAAGTGAAGAAAGCATCCAACTTTTTAAAGATGATTTTTTATGTTTGGTGCATTTAGTTAAATCTTTTTACAGTGAATTTCCATAAGTAAGTTCAACAAGAGAATTTGGAGATGTGTGTTGCTACAGGAACTTATGCCATTTGTACCATCACAGAAAATATTTATATCGTCACATCTGCATATTTTCTTGCCCCCTTGAGCAGCCCACAAGTATGAAACTACATCATCGCTCTTTCTCTTGTCTTAATATTGAAATTTATTCTGCTGCATGTTCCTGGAAAACTTCTCTATGGGTTAGAAAGCCAACGGTGGTCTTGGCATAGCACTACCATGAAGTGTTCAGACACTTTTTACTACAGTTCTTTCCAAAACCCTGTGTATTTAGGTTGTTTTCATCATGACAGGAACTGTGGGGACTTTTGTCTATAATACAAGTCTGATTCTTACCCCCATCTGCCTTGTAGTATCAAGTTTGCATTGATTCTCTTTGGAAACAGCAAAACAGAACTGCCAGGATAGATATTCCAAAACATTGCTGCTAAATACCTGGCATCATCCTTGCTGCTTTCTGTCCCTGTCAGTTTTCCACCTCTTATTTACACAGCCTTGAAATGTATCACAAATCACCATCATTCCTTCTGGTACTGAATCAGTTACTGTCCCAACCTGTAGGTCTAGTGTGTGCCATAGTTCAGTGCCTCTTACCTCTATTTGTGGTGTTGGTTTCAGATGCAAGCTGTCTACTTCAGACATAGAAACGATAAAGACATAAAACACAACATTTCAATGTCGAAAGGTTTCCTTCACTACTTCACATAGTAAAAAAAGTGCTTTTAAAATTTCTTATACATTTTTACTTGTGAATGCATAAATACTTTCAAATAGAGGTATAGATAAATAGAAATATGTACTATTAAAATATTAAATAGAAATTTTATATACATAACTGCCTAGTTGGTATATAGGCAGTTAATCACCTTCTCTAGCCCCTGTTAAAAGTAACCTATAGAATCAAGAGCCAGCAAAGTGGAGATTGAAAACCACCGATCCAAGATGTGCAGATGCGGTGGTGTTCCCTTTCTGTAAAGAGCATATAATGCAGTAGGAGCTTCACACTCCTCTAGACTGGGTTTTGATCTATTTACAATTATACACAAAGTAATTTCCTCTTCTGTTCTTTCTTCAGAGGCCCTGCACCGCCCCTATGGTTGCGATGTTGAACCCCAGGCACTGAACGAAGCCATCAGATGGAGCTCCAAGGAGAACCTGCTTGGGGCCACTGAGAGCGATCCCAATCTCTTTGTTGCACTTTACGATTTTGTAGCAAGCGGTGACAACACGCTCAGCATCACCAAAGGTAAGGTTGTGAATCACTGAGCAGCTATTAGCTTAAAAATTAGCAACAAAAGATAGAAAGCAGAATCCTTCCCTGGATAGGAGTAGGAATGAGTGCAGTTAGAGAAGATTATTCTCTAAACTGATGATTATAGGCAGATGGTCTCTCACTCGTGTTGGAGAGACACCTACTGGGCAGTTCTCCTAGTACAGACACAGCTTCATGTAACACTGCTCAACAGTCTAGTCCAACTACGGCTGTTCCTGTTCTAGGCTCCACAGACCACCAGCCCCGCGAAACACCTATTTTGGGGTGGGGCAAGGGAAAACATTTAAATTATTGATGATAACAGAATTTCAGCAGGAGCAAAATCAAGAATTAAGAATTGCACAGAGATTTTCTATTTCTGTTCAGTCCATATATCAGAATATGACCTGCTGCAAAACTGTTCTAAATCAAATGCCATTTAAGACTTCAAGGTGGAGACAAACCTTATCCCTCCAAAAAGAAAAAGTCTTTTTAGTCTGAAAAGCTGGACTACAGGAAGTTTTTTGAGTTGATCATTCACTTCAAGTACATTAGGGAACAGTGTCCTAGGTATTCTGTCTGAAACTTCATAAATACTTTATGTATACTAGTTTAGTTAGATCACTGCTGCAGGTTTTTATTGTTAAGCTGCAAGCGCAGGCTTAGTCACCTGATAGTTTCTCCCTTAATAAGACCCAATATATTGCACTGTGCTTATTTTGCATTTTTCTTTCTGGTCTTAGGTGAGAAGTTGCGAGTCCTGGGTTACAACCAGAATGGTGAATGGAGTGAGGTACGTTCGAAGAATGGGCAGGGCTGGGTACCGAGCAACTACATCACACCAGTGAACAGCCTGGAAAAGCATTCGTGGTACCATGGGCCAGTGTCACGCAGTGCAGCAGAGTATCTGTTGAGCAGTCTCATCAATGGCAGCTTCCTGGTTCGTGAAAGCGAGAGCAGCCCAGGGCAGCTATCCATCTCGCTCAGGTACGAAGGACGTGTTTACCACTACAGGATCAATACCACCTCAGATGGAAAGGTAAGGATCTCTGGATAATGCTGTGAGGAGAGGAAATAAGGATATTAATTAAGAGGTGGTACAGAATCTCAAGTTGCAGACTGTTGAGAGGGGTGTATGTGAGAGGAAACAGGTCCACTGGTTGATTAATATAAAAAAAAAGAACATGGGTGCCAAGATTTCGGTGGTAACTCACTGAACACCACTTTGGAAGAAGCGCAGACGGTACTTACCCTGGCTGAAAGCAGTTAGAGAGCAAAGCAGTTGTGGTTTGATGTGGTATCTTTCGCATTGATCCAGTTAGAACAAGCAGAGCTTTGGTAAGTCAGCAGTTTTGATCAGCATTTTGAAACCTTGATTGAATAGCAGTACGATGACTTGAGTGATGCAGAGACTGGCCTTGAGCTTGGCTGCAGAAATCCCCGTTTCTAGTCCTGTAAAGCACAAGGCAGGAGTCAGCACTGCTCTCAAGTGATAGCTTACATCTGGCTGCCTTCTGCAGGTAAAAATCTCACAGTTTAATTTGCCAAACAAGATGAGAACAAATACTCTAAAGTCTGGTTCCGTTACCTTGGGTTTTTTTAAACTTGCTAGAATGTTTTTACTGTCCCTGTTTTCCAGTGTTACTGAAAGCTTCCAGCTGCCTTCATTTAAGTAGATTCCTGGTTTGTTCTTAACAGGTGTATGTGACAGCAGAAAGCCGTTTCAGCACACTAGCAGAGCTGGTGCACCATCACTCGACAGTAGCAGATGGACTGGTGACAACTTTGCATTACCCAGCACCCAAGTGCAATAAGCCCACTGTCTATGGGGTGTCTCCCATCCACGACAAGTGGGAGATGGAGCGGACTGATATCACCATGAAGCACAAACTTGGGGGAGGGCAGTATGGTGAGGTGTATGTTGGTGTCTGGAAGAAATACAATCTCACGGTTGCTGTGAAAACATTAAAGGTGAGTTTTCAGATTGTTACACACTGTTCATTTGGTCACCATTTATGGTAAGGGTAAGGAAATTATAATGCTTTCAATTCTACCACCTAATGACACGAATATTAGAAAATGGAGTGTACTGATCTGCATAAAACCAATGCTTGAGTAGCTCAAACAAAGTCAGCTTATCAAACTTGCATCAGTGCATGTGGCTTAGAAGTAATTTAGAATTTTGGTCCAGCAAGCACTTGCAGGAACTGCATGTCCAAGTCAGATCTGTAGAAATGGTTACCAAGTCCACTTCCCTTCCCTCAGAAGAGCTGTGGAAGCTTTAAGACATTAAAGATGTTGTAAATATCTTCTACAACCTCTCCTTTACTCCTGGAAAAATTCAGTTTCTCCATTTATATTTCTGTTCAAAACCTTCTGTTTCTTTCAATATTAACAGCTACAATTCTCCGTAGCCCCTAAGTAAGGGAGCTTTCAAGCTTAATTTTTATAGCTAGGCAGGGGAACTAAGTCAGCGATCCTGAGAGTCTTCCTCTCACCAGCCACAACTGCTTTGGTAGCCACAATAGCTACCAAACAATAAAGCCTGCCACTTTCTGGGTACTGCAGATCTGTCACTTTCCATGCTGCAGGCCAGCCGGGCAGCTTCTCAGGGCTGTTATATTTTGCTTTGGTAAAAGCCAAAACAACAGAATGGAGATAAAGATACCATCATTTATTGTCAGCTAGGATACATGGTGTTAGGCAGACCTTGGTCATGAAGATAAATTTTCCCTTCTTTTGCCTCTCTGTTTATCTAGGAAGATACCATGGAGGTGGAAGAGTTCTTGAAAGAAGCCGCTGTGATGAAGGAGATCAAGCACCCGAATTTAGTGCAGTTGTTAGGTTAGTGACATTCCTTGCTCTTTCTGTCCTTACTTTAGTTTCTGCCAAAATGAAGTCTGTCTTGTTTAAAAACAGTGGTAGATTTTCAGTATTTATGTAACTTTTTGAATCAGGTCAGGTTATGAGGTGTTATTTTTGACAGCTTACTCTTTTATGTAGTATTAGAGCTGAGACACACTAATTTTAACTAAAATATCAAATATAGTGACTTACATTAGTAGACAACTTTGCTGTTGAGGCACTGTACGTTATATAAAAGTTTGCCATCAGCATCCTGTTAGTTTGTATCCTTGGCCTTAGTCATGCTCCAGGGTTCAGTTATCGGGATCAGATTCCTTTTCTGCGGTCTTAAATCAGCTTTGCAAAATTATTTTCCAAGACTTATTTTTCTGATAGAACAGAACAAAATAATAAGAAAATTTGAAGTGAAGAGAAAAATATTATATTGGAAGCACAACAAATACCATTCTTCATACTTCTCAGATCAGAGACATTAGCAGAAAATGCTGCACTGAATAGAACAAATCAGTCCATAATTAAGCAGAAGACAGTCAGGTTACTGCTGCTAAAGGGGACCCTGTGTTATCACCAAATAAGTACATGAGATCAAGGCTGTGGCAATGCAAGTCAGATCAAACAGCACACGAATGGAAGAAATCTGCAGGCTTTACAGCTTGGCTGTGCCCTGTTTGTCTCACTGGCAAATGCATGATACAATGATCATTATTAAATAGTCTGCATAGCTGTTAATTCCACATGTACAAAGATTCTTTAGGAGACACCCTAAACCTTTACTCGTCTTTAGTTGTCTCTGGACTTTTGCTGCTTTCAGGAGCAAAGCTGTCAAGCCAAGCCTAGGATGAAAGGAGAAATGTAAAGAATGTGAAGGCTTTTAATAATGGCAATTATTCTGTATCCATTTAAAAAACGGGCACAGAGGAAGTGTCTGCCCAGCCCTGTCTGGTTCCAGGAGTAGAGACTAAAAGATTGCTCATCAGAGAGATGCGTTTTTGTTCTTTCTGATGCACAGCGTAGTTGTGTTTTACTCCTGTGTGTGAGTAACGGTAGGAGCGGGCATTCAGCAGTGCTGCAGTGGGAGTTCGCAGCACTCATTTGACATGAGTATCCTGTTGCCCTCCTCCTCCGCTAATACATACTTTGTACATAATTGCAATGACTGCAACAAGTAGTCATCTGAGGAATGTGTGAGAGTGCTGCTTTAGGAGCAGGTCCCACTGTGCTGATCACTTACACAGCTATGACACATGGGAGTGCTTCACATTACTCTGCAGTGACATTTCAGTCTGGAAATCTTGCCAGTTGACAGGTACCTACTTCCAGTTGGCCAATCTTTAGCTTTATGAAGGAGGAGAGGGGAAGAAAAGAAACATTTTCAAAAGAACTCCTATTTCATTCTGTAACCCTCCAAAGAACAGAATTACTCCTTCGTGTATGTTATATAGGAATAGCGGTGCTTTGATAGGCGTGTTTCTCTCTATCCATAAAGCGGATGTACAGATAAATAGACAGAAGCACTGAATTTTAAGTTGGGCTGCATTGATCCAGGTCTTGCAGATGGAAGTCTTCAGTTTTTAAAGAAGCACTCACTGTTACAAAATGGAACAAATGGATATTAAATCAGGAATTGTGGTAAGCTAGGGAAGAAAGGGAAGCTTTACTCACGTGTTCCCTCCTCCTCACTTCTAGGTGTGTGTACTCTGGAGCCACCCTTTTACATTGTGACAGAATACATGCCGTATGGGAACCTGCTAGACTATTTACGGGAATGCAACCGTGAAGAAGTAAGTGCTGTTGTGCTACTCTACATGGCCACTCAGATCTCCTCTGCTATGGAGTACCTGGAAAAGAAGAATTTCATTCACAGGTGGGTAAAGTCACATTGAGCTGGTATAGTTTCACATTGCAATGATGAAGAGGCCACCAGCATGGAGGCCCAGGAATTCCTCTTTTTGGGGAAGCTTATTCCAGAGTTAGGTTTCACACTGGCTTGTCTATTGGCTGTTTTGGTTTCAATACCGTATTGCAGTACCTTCTCCCCATGACATTCATAGCATACTTACGACTTGTGCACAACTGCATGACAGCTATGAAATTTGGTGTTGTCCTGTTCTGATATAACCCCTGTGTGCAAGACATTCTCAACTCCAAGTCCTGCTTTAGTCCAGTCACATAAAGCTGTGCCATTAAGCCAGTGTGTGATGAGATGCTGCTCTCATCCTATTCTCAGGAAACATGAACTTCTCATCGTAACACCTATCATTACTGGAAATTTAATAGAATTTAAAGAATGAACCCTAATCCTGATTTACCTTACTGCTCCTAAGAATAAGTCCACTCAGTTTCTGACACCATTCATAGCAAAGCTCACATTGCTTTACCTTCTGTATTCAAAAGCCCTGCTCCTGACCAGTAGTAAAGGAGTGTGGGTTTTTTTCCTTTGTACAGGGACCTCGCGGCACGGAATTGCTTAGTTGGAGAAAATCATGTGGTGAAGGTGGCAGACTTTGGCTTAAGTCGACTTATGACTGGAGATACCTACACAGCTCATGCGGGAGCCAAGTTCCCAATCAAATGGACAGCTCCTGAGAGCCTGGCCTATAACACCTTTTCAATCAAATCAGATGTGTGGGGTAAGAAAACTCCAGTATTCTTTTCTTTTTCATTTTTTTTTTTCTTTGCCAGCCGAGACAGTAACTTGCTTTCTGGCCTGGTCAGAAATGTGGAGAAGAAACGGTCACATGCCAGGCCACAACTTTATGAATCAATAGCATTTTTAGCATGTAATGTCTTCACTTTGTCTGGCCTGTAATATCTGCAACAAAAGGATGCTGCCTTGAGCTGCAGTAATAAGCCACATTCACAGAATCATAGCATGTGTTGGGTTGGAAGGGNGTTCTTTTGATGCAAACCAGGATGGGATTGGCTTTCTAGGCTGCAAGCGCACATTGTTTGCTCATGTCCACTTTTTCATCCATGAGTACCCCTAAGTCCTTTTCCACAGGGCTGCTCTCTATCACATCATCCCCCAGCCTGTATTGATAACGAGGATTGTCCCGACCCAAGTTTAGGACCTTGCACTTGGCCTTGTTGAATTTCATAAGGTTTGCTCGGGCCCACCTCTCCAGCTCATCCGGGTCCCTCTGGATGACATCCTGTCCCTCTGGCCTGTCAACTGCACCACTCAGTTTGTCATTGGCAAACTTGCTGAGGGTGCACTTGATCCTGCTGTCTAAATCATTGATGAAGATACTGAATAGCACCGGTCTCAGTACAGATCCCTGAGGGACACCATTTGTCACCCCTCTCTATTTGGACATCGAGCCATTGATCACTACCCTCTGGATGCGACCATCCAGCCAGTTCCTTATCCACCAAACAGTCTAACCATCAAATCCATATATTACAATGTAATGAGTAACACAAGAGGAGGACAGACTTATGACCAGGAATTTTGTTTTCCTCCTTTTTCAGCCTTTGGGGTGCTGCTATGGGAAATTGCTACCTATGGAATGTCACCGTACCCAGGCATTGACCTCTCTCAGGTGTATGATCTGCTGGAAAAGGGCTATCGGATGGAACAACCAGAGGGGTGCCCTCCAAAGGTTTACGAATTGATGAGAGCATGTGAGTATCTTCTTCCAGTTTGGGGGACAAAGCCTGGGAGAGTTGGGACAAATCTGTAGTTAACTCAAGTCCTTGCTGCTTATGTGCCATTTTGTTAGCTAATATGGAAAAGGTCGTGTCACCTGAGACATACCTGGTTACTGATGGAAAATGAGTCTGGTCTCTAGGGAACAAGAATTCACTCTCAAAAACTGTCATCTGTGAGTACAGCTAGATAGTACTTTGTGACAAATCCTACTGGTATTTTGTCAGTAGGACTCCTACTATGGAATCACCAAATTAGAAGGATATTTAGCTCCCTGCAAACACAGTATCTGTGCAGGAGACATGTAGTTGACAAGGTTGCACAAAATGCATCACCCAGGCACGCTACTGAGTATTCGCCATGAAAAGCTCCCTAATGCTCTGTAACAAATGGAAAACCTACTAAGAAAAGACTAAAAGATACAGTGTACTGCAGGAAGAGAGCAACAGAGTTTAAAGCGTTGCCCATCTCCTTCCTGCAAGAGGGAAAGTCCCGCCAGAGCAGACAATAAATTGGGCAGAAGGCTGAAGATCCTAGGGAGCAAACCAGTCCATACTGCTGAGCGAGGTAAGCAGCTCTGGGCAGAGAGACCCAGGCAGTGCGACCAGGGTGGGAAGAGACCCCTTGGTGCTGACTCAAGCAATCTGTGTGGCCCTCGATGTACAAGACAGACAAACCAGGGCCTAAGGGGCCGTTCTGCAGCCTGTCTCCAGCGATGCCTGTTCCTCAGCATGTTGAAGAAAGTCAGGGGGAACTTCAGTTATGAAACAAAGAAGCTGAGGAATGATGAAGGATGCTGCTTCAAAAACCCTTCAAGAAGATGACAAAAGCCCAAAAGCAGAGAATTCATATGATATTAATGCATTCCAATATGAACAGAATGCCAGTCACTTTCCAGGCCCCATGGTGATATTAACTGAGTGCTGCCAGAAACCGTTGTCCTAGTGCAGATTTCTAACTAGAGAAATTATGCTTTTCATCATGATGCCCTTCCATAACTTTCCAAGCATCAGTGATTTCCAAGATCAGTGCACTCTCTCCCTCTTTCCCCCACAGGGTGAGCACGTTCTCCTTTTGTAAGGCTCTGCCTGAATTTCAGTATTAAGAACATGTGAGCAGAATGTTACGCAGAGCTTTGTGCACAGAGTTATCTGTGACTCGGTTATATGAGTTCAGTCCAAACAGCCAGACTAGCAAACATGGAATTCTCCTTTGCCAAAAAAAGTCAGGAAAAGGGATGGGGAGATCAGAAAAAGCAATAGAATGGCAGAGAGCTGGGATTTTTAGAATTGATTCCTTTCTCTCAAGACTTGTGAGGATATGGTAGGGTGCCTGACTGCCGCTATGAATTAATATCTGTGAATGACTTTAAAGCCTGTTTTACAGTAGGAGATCAGAGTCTGACTGCAGTTGAGAAAGCTTCCATATTTTCTGTCTCCTTGGACAGAATGAAAAATCATCTACCTGTTTCAGGCATTGAAACTTGCTCCTCTTTCTCATGTTGCAGGTTGGAAGTGGAACCCACCGGACCGACCTTCCTTTGCTGAGACCCACCAGGCTTTTGAAACCATGTTCCACGATTCGAGCATCTCAGAGGGTGAGAGCCCTGGTTGCTTTGTTTCTGAAACATTACTGGGGTTTATCCCCCAGAGGGCTGTCTCTTAAGGATGGGCTTTTAAGGCTCATCTGCTTGCTGTGGAGGTTGTGAGAGGCTTTGTCCATTACCTAATTTCTTTTTTATAAGTTTGCAAATGCATGCTCTTAATTGGTGCACAAATACTGAATAAAGTTTAGTCATATACCTGTGCAGGGGATAGTATAGTAATTCATTTGAGCACCAAGATGCCAAAGAATTAATTTAAAGAGTATCGTCTCCTCCGTTAGAGGAAGCCTCTTGTTTCCCAGACTGAGGTGTAAGGAATAGTGAGTGATGCTGAGAGAAAGAAAGATGTATGCATATCACAGTCCACTACTGACTGCAGCAATTAGGTCATGGAATATTCTATCAGCTTTCATTTTTAAGAAGTGTGCCTTAATCTCTGGATTTACTTAGCCACTTCTAGGAGCAAATCTGCGCAGCTCAGTTCTCAAATGTAATCAACTAGGAGGTAAATACTGGTGAGAAGAGTGATGCGAGACAGCAGACAGGCAGAACTCTCTGCCTCTTCTAAATTTTTAAATTAAATGTGAATCTGATCCATGCACTTCCCTACTACAGAAAAAACACACCACATCGAATTCTACTGGGGAAGATCTATAACAGGCACATCAAGTGACCCACACAAATGCCAACCCGGCTGTGGCCAGGAGAGTTTGGGAGTTTTTGGGTTTGGTTTTTTTTTTTTTTCAATTACATGCCTTGTGTTGATGTTGGGAAGGAAACAAGCAGTCTTCATTTCTAATAGGGAAGTGCAGTGCTTTGCCTCAAGCAAAGCAGCTTAGATCCAGATCCAGAGAGGACACAACTTTTGGAGGATCCCAGGAGCATCAACGAGAGGCACTTTAATTGAAAACAGAGCAGAGGCAAATGCATTCAGTTCTGGCTTTAGCTCTTGAGCAGCCCTTAAGCCAGCAGAGAGCTAGATTTGTACCAGACATCTTGTACAGAGCCTACAGCTGTTGGGGGGTTTTTTGCTGAATTTATAAAGATGTAAATGAGTTTGAAAGCATTCTGAAAAACATCTTACCCTGAATACCTCTTGACTTGGCAAAACCTAAATCCATAAACTATGTATTTCTCAGTCATGTGTCACTTCTTGCCGGTCTGGGTTTGCAGTAAAGACCTAAATTTTCTTTTCGTCTTCCTCTGCTGGTCTCTGTTCCAACTATTCCCTTTTTGGTTGTTTGTTTCTTTTTTACCTTCAGAGGTAGCAGAGGAGCTTGGAAGAACAGCCTCCTCCTCATCCATAGTTCCTTACTTGCCCCGGTTACCCATGCTTCCCTCCAAGACCAGAACACTGAAGAAACAGGCAGAGAACAAGGAGAACATTGAAGGAACACAGGATGCTGTGGAGCACTCAGCCTCCAGCTCAGCACCAGGTACGGGCACTGGGACAGCGGCAGTGAGGCCACGTGTTCTGGGACAGGCTTGCTGCTGGTGTAAATTGACAGAGAAACAGGAGAAAACAGAATAATGTGACATGGGAAGGTGCTTTGCGCTGCTGTGTCATTAGGGCTGTTGGCGACCTCAGCAGCCCAATGATTTACTAGCAAATAGAAAACACTGCACCTTGTTCAATTTTTTTTTTTTTAGTAAATCCCATTGTATTTTTTTTCTTTTAAATTTAGTTTTGCTGCTTTGTTTTTAAAATGACAGCTTCAAAACTAAAGTTGACGATGCAACAAGAGATTTTCTTTTATACTTGTGGTATTTGGGGAAGGAGGAAAAAATTGCGGGAAGGGAATAAGAATCTGGAAGAAAAGAACAACTTGGCTTCCTCCTGAATTCTCTCCTAACTGGCCTCCTCAGTATAGAAAACAGACAAGTCACACATGCAGAAGTGGAAAAAAAGTAAAAAAAAGTCAATGGTCACCAGCCTTGCACAAAAATAAAAGTACTAACTTCCTCTCTCAATCCCTCTCTGCAGAACCTGGGCAGCTCAGTATGCCAGGCTCATAAAGCCCACCGCAGGATAGGGAGGTGGAAGTGGAAATGGATTTTGCAGATTCACACTTGTTTATTCTGCCTAGGTTTTATCAGAAGCACACAGCCAACAAGTGGGTCTCCTGCACTGCCTCGCAAGCAGAGGGACAAGTCACCCAGCAGCCTGTTGGAGGATGCCAAAGAGACCACTTTCACCAGGGACAGAAAAGGTGGCTTCTTCAGCTCCTTTATGAAGAAGAGGAATGCTCCCACGCCTCCCAAGCGCAGCAGTTCCTTCCGGGAGATGGAGAATCAGCCCCATAAGAAATACGAGCTGACGGGTAACTTTTCATCTGTTGCTTCCTTGCAGCATGTGGATGGGTTCTCTTTTGCTCCCACGCAGCAGGACGCAAGCCTGGCGCCACCCAAGTGCTATGGTGGGGGCTTTGTGCAGAGGACCTTCTACAATGATGATGGCACTGGTACCAGCAGTGGTGGGGGCATAAGCACTGGTGGTGGGTGGTCAGGCATCACTGGTTTCTTTACACCACGCTTGATTAAAAAGACACTGGGTTTACGAGCAGGAAAACCCACTGGCAATGAAGAAGCTTCAAAGCCTTTTCCAAGGTCAAACTCTACATCTTCCATGTCCTCAGGGCTTCCAGAGCAGGATAGGATGGCAATGACCCTTCCCAGAAATTCCCAGAGGTCAAAAATCCAGCTGGAACGGACAGTGTCCACCTCCTCTCAGCCCGATGAGAGCACAGGGAGGGCCAATGACCTGCTTCCCAAAAGGTTTGAAGAAGGCCCCGCTTTGACCAGAGAGAGACCAAAAGCAAAACTCTTGCCAAGGGGCGCCACAGCACTCCCTTTCCGAACCCCCTCTGGATCGGAAGAAAAGGAGGGTCCAGGGCTAGCAGCAGCTCCTAAGGGCAAAGAAAAAAACAGTGGCCCGCGGCAAGGGGCCCTTGAGGATGGCGAGAGACAGGGGTGGTCGTCTCCAGTAAAGGCTGCAGCAATACTTCCAAGCACTCATAACCACAAAGTGCCAGTCCTAATCTCACCCACTCTAAAACACACTCCAGCAGACGTGCAGCTCATTGGCACAGACTCTCAGGGTAATAAGTTTAAGCTCTTATCTGAGCATCAGGTCACTACTTCTGGCGACAGGGACCGGCCCAGACGGGTAAAACCAAAGTGTGCTCCACCTCCACCACCAGTGATGAGGCTCCTACAACAGCCAGCTGCCTGCTCAGATGCAGCAGAAGAGCTGAGCAGTGTGGCGGGAGCGCAGCACGGACTGGAATCAAGCGAAGGGAGTAAGAAGGCAGCAGCAGCAGCACCTGTTGGTGGAAAATCTGGGAGGCCGGTGATGCCTCCACCTCAAGTGCCTCTGTCATCGTCTTCCACCTCCCCAGTGAAAATGGCCAACGGCACGGCTGGCGCCAAAGTAGCGCTCAGAAAGACCAAACAGGCAGCTGAGAAAATCTCCGCAGACAAAATCAGCAAGGAAGCACTGCTGGAGTGCGCGGATCTTCTCTCGAGTGCCATCGCCGAGCCAACACCAAACAGCCAGCTGGTGGACACAGGGCACCAGCTGTTGGATTACTGCTCAGGCTACGTGGACTGCATCCCGCATACACGCAACAAATTTGCCTTCCGGGAAGCCGTGAGCAAACTGGAACTCAGCCTGCAGGAACTGCAGGTGTCTTCAACAGCTGCTAGCGTCCCTGGGGCAAACCCCGTCCTTAATAACTTATTGTCATGTGTCCAAGAAATCAGCGATGTGGTGCAAAGGTAGCTACTGTCAATCTGGGTAAGAGAAATACACACGGGGAGGGGGGGGACTTTTTTTCTGTACTGATGCTTTCAAAAGGAAAGACTGATACTTGAGTATGTGAAGTACCTCAGATCACTGAGTTCTCCTCACGTTTACAGGTTCATCTCAAAAAATGGGGATGGAGAGGGTAGGTTAAAGCTGTAAGGGGCAGAACATCAAGTATTTGTCCCTACCTGGTCAGTCAGATCTGCTTGGTATGGCAAGGGCAAGGACGTTCCTTGCTCCTGCCTTGGAGAGGCAGGAGAATCGATGAGAGGTTCTTGCTCTGGGAAGGATGGTTTGATGTGTGATAGCTGGAGTGCTGGAGTGGCTGCAGGTCACTCGGCTGTACAGATCCTCCCCTGTCTGCACTAACGCATGCTTTGGCCTCCTGTCGAGGCGGAGGAAAGGCACTGGGGCTCCGCTGGCACCAACGGCCGAGCAGCCTAAGCCAGAGTAGCTCTGGAGGGGGAAGCCGCGTGCGGTTGGGGGAAAGGTCTAATGCACTGACAGTATTCAGAGCTGCTGGAGGTGGATGCACTAGCCCGGATGGCTTACTTCCACAGCGCTGTTGCTGCTGTAATGAGAACCGCAAAATTAGTTAATATATGAAACTATCCCTTTTCCCTCCTGTCCACCTCATCCACCACGTGTTCTCATCTTTGTTGTATATCGGAAGCGTCAGGGATGCTGGGCAGACTTACCACTGGAAAACCCCCCCCTTCCCCACCACACAGCCTTCGCTCAGTTGATACCTATTTCTAGTGGTCTAGCACGGGTGCTGCTTGATGGTCTTTTGTGAGTAGTTTGGGGCTCTTGCACAACTTGCCAGTGTTGCTGTTGGGGTGGGTGGGTTTGGGTGGTGGGTTTTTTTTTAAGCTCTAGATTGTTTTTAACTTGTTACCAGGTTGACTCCCCAGTTCAGTTTCATCACCTTGAAGGACTCATGGTAGGTAAGGCAGAGCTTCCGCCACGCGCCCTCGCTGCTGCAGGGTTCCCTGGACCAGTCCCTGCTCTCGGTGTGACGTTAACGCTTCGCACTGATGGCTTCCTGGGATTTGTTCTAGTGCTTACCGGTCTTGTAGGCTTTCAGCTTCCCTGCATGTGAAGGTGACTTAGGTGCCTCAGCACACAGGGGAATCACAGCCGTCTTTTTTTATTCATTCCTGTATTTTAAAGGCTAGATCAGAATCTCATGCTGTGACACAGGGACTGTGCACTTCTCTGCCTGAGATGTGACTACAAGTGTTACAGCGCTGCCTCGGAGAGCTCCTGCTGGGTTACAGCGTCTGATGCCCACTGACAATCCCAGAATGAAAGCACTCGTGTGGTTGAAGTTGTCTTCCTTGGTCCTAGTGCTGTTTGTAGACTGTTGTGGCATCAAAAAGCCTGTCTTCTACAGATGCGCACAACTCCCTGAGGTGTAAATGCACTGGCAAGTAGGAAGACCTCAGCTAACTGTTGGGTTGTGAGAGGAAGAAAACAGGCCTGAGACCTGGCTCCAAATACACGTTACCCTGCACGCTGCTGCTCACTTCACACTGTTGGTGATGATAGAGGGTCTGGCTTGCTTTGCACCTTAAATCTTTTATTTTTGGCTAAAACACTTTTTAAACTTGTTTTTTAAAGTGTGACTGTGCTGCTTTTAGTTTGAGCATTTAGAGTTGAGCTGGGGCACAGGCGTGAGTTTAGAAGATGGGCACTTCCATTTCTATCTAGAACCATTGCCCTGTTGGTGCTTGGAAGTAGGCTGGGCTGTCCTAGCGCATGTCCCTGTTTTTTTTCATGGAACATAGCAAGACAATAGCCTGAAAAATCTTTAGAAATGAGCTGGTGTGCGAGAATCCTCATTTTACTACTGGTCTGTGGTAAGCGAGGTTGTATCAGGATGGGTGAATGCACACCAGGGAAGCAGTACGCGAGGTAAAATGGACCACGTTGAGCTTCGCTGTCCAAGTAAGTGAAATGGTGGAAAAAACCAAACGGAAAAAAGCAACCCACCCCAACTGACAGGCGTTAAAGTGAATTAATTATTCTTACCAGTCAGTTTTACTCCAGTGTGCTGGTACCTCAGTGGAGACAAATGAAAGTCCAGCGTGGGTTACTCGTCCTGACTTAGCAGTACCCGCCAAAGCCTGCCGTCCAGTTCTGCAGTAGGATCTTCAGCTTGTCCACGTCAGCGGGGTGGGGGAGGCTGTGCCGGGCTCTTTCACAGCAGTGCTCAGCCCCGCCGTAAGGCAGAGTACCAAACCTTTATCTCCTAGACTTTACCGAGGGCTTTTGTGGTTTACCTTATCTCTTTCAGTCATCTTTACTGAAGGTGTGCATCGCTGCACACCAAACTAACTGCCTTGGGAAAGGTGACCCATAATGGGAAGAAGGCTTGTGGTATTGCTTCATGTGGCCTTTCAAACAATCAAAAGGATTGAAAAGTTATGGGGGAGCTTTCTTCGGGGCAGAAGGGCAGGTCTTGTTTGCCCTGGCAGACAATCGCACGGTTTCATCATTGTACTACTACTCCAGCCTAGGACAAAGGGACTGAAACTGAAGAGATTCTCAGGGGAAAGGTATTTTAAACAGAAAATTTTAAGGCTCTTTGTTAGTCCAGTTCTGATGAGTGTTTTGAATGAAGACCTTTTATTTTCCTGAATGCCAGTCTTCCAGAAAAGCACCAGCAAAAGGGATAGAACAGCAAACAAGTCCTGGAAATGTCTAACTACTGCACCTCCCCTCTCGGAGCCCTTGCTGAAGAAACTGTGCCCCAAGGAAGGACTGGTTCCCCTCCTCTCATCATCCCCGCTTCCTTTCAGGTGCCGCCTGGTTTCTCCTCCCCCACAGCAGCGGTGGTGGGCAGAGGGACAGAGCAGCAGGCAGGAACACAGCTGAAGCAGCCGCCTGCTTTTAGAGGGTCACAGAAGGGCTGAGGTTGGACGGGACCTCTGGAGGTCACCCTGTCCCACCCCTCTGCTCAAGCAGGGCCCTCTAGCGCAGGCTGCCCAGGCCCACCTCCAGACGACTCCAAGGATGGAGACTCCACAACCTCTGGTGGGCAGCACAGAAGCCCATTCAGTTCTGAACCCTCCAGATTCAGTGGAATTAAGGGATTCGCCTGTCATCACTCCTACAGAGAGTGTTCTCTTACTTGTTGCTTTACTCGCATAGGGTAGGCAGATGGCGGCGGAGGTAGTGCTGACTTGACACTATTTTTTCCCCCTAAATAGGAAGCTGCAGAATCACTGCTGCTTGTGATGCCAAACGGTGTTTTATTCCCAAACTGGAATTCTCCCCTGCCCTCGGGCAGGATAGCAAAATAATGGTATCTGGGAAAGCTGGTTCTGCTGTAAATCACCATTCAGTTGTTCCTCCTGCCACAGCTACTCTCCTAAAATTGTTACTGGTCCTTCTGCCTTTTGTTAGGTTTGGCTGTTTAGCCTTAAGGGTCTCCGCTGCAGCAGCTTCTCTGCTTTCAGCCTTGCCCAGTACGTTCAAAGTAACGTAAGGATGGTGAAGCCCTGTTTCTTCTCCCAGCGAAGAGCGCCTCTTATTCCGCTGTTCAGGGTAGGGGACAAGGACAAGGCATAAACTCATACTGTGTTTCCTCTCCTCACCACTGTCGGAAGGCCTTGTGGGGTAAGGATGCCATTGCAGCCGGGCCCCCGCACTTGCACTAGTCTGGGCTAGAACTTTAGTAGTCTTTGGAGCCGGGGAATGGCATCGCGTAGGGCCTGGCAATGCCAAGCACAAAGCATGCGCTCGCACGAGTGAGCTGACGTGGGGCACTTTCTCTTCCCAGCTACTGTAGGGAATTAGCTGACTCATAGGTGCAATTCTTTTTTCTTCTTGCACTGTACACCCTTTTTTAACCCCGGAAGCGGTGCACTCGGCTGTCTGGCGGCACTTCGATTTAATCATATTCTACATTAGTGTTGCAAGGGGTGAAGCTGAATTAGGAGCCTGGGTCGTGGGACTGCATCAAATTTAGGCACTGGGAAAGAATTGAATGGAGCAGCCATTGCTGATGCAGAACACGGTGGCCGGCCGGGGGGAGCTCTCTGTTCCTGTTCTCCTCACACAGGACATTTCTCCTGACCACCTCGGGGCTTGTGCCAGCGAGACACAAACGCGCACGTGGTGACCTCCTCTCAGGTGTGCGTATGCAAGAGTTTTATGGCACGCCACTCTGCAGGCAGCGGGCACTAAACCCCACAGCGGGGGGCAATAGCTGCACCCAAACCTTCCTAAAAGGCAGCGGGGGGGGTGAGCGGGGAGGGTGGGTTATGCTGGGCAGTCATAAAGAAATCCAGACCCCGATGTCTGGACGGCTTACCTACAGCGGGCTGCCCCGGCAGCTCAGGCGCTCCGCATGTTGCTTGTCGGCGCTCTGGGGCATCGGCAGCTGTGACAAGCACTGATGAATCCAGAAGATCTTTTTTTGCAAACGTTATCAGGCTGCTGTCTTCTCTTTTAAAACGCTCAGCCCAGCCCTGCTGCTCATCAGTGGCTGGCAGGAAAACCCAAGGGTGGCGACTAAAGCACGCTCGGAAACCTCCCGCTTCAGCGCGAGCGGCACCATCTAGCGCGGAGGGGCGCTGGGGCGGCGCTCCAGTTGCCTGTAGTGTAGAACAAAACCTTCAGCCTATTCCCCGGTGGTAGGAAATAAGAGGTTATGGGACACCTGACTTATTTATAATACCTACACAATCAGAAATGTCTGTACCAAAGGAGGTTATTCTTCCAAATGGGTCTGTTGTGCACAGGAGGTAAAGCCCGATCGGCTCGGCACGCTGTTTGTGTAGCAGTAGTGAACTCATTGAGGGCAGGAATGGATTGAAATGAAACACGTTAATCACCAATCACTCTACCAGTGTTGTCAACTGTTTTTATTTTTAATTGTTATTGTAATATATTTTGGTTGTTTTTCTAATTTAATTCTCTCACTATCGTCTGACTGTGAACTGCGAACAGTGTTAAACTTGATGTAAATAAGGCCCTTTGAAGGGCCTCTTTGCCTGTCGTTCCACAAAGTTTTGCCAATTTGCATTTTGTTTTAAATAAAGGTTGCAATATTTTATTGGCAAAAACCACTTCAGCGTGTGCTGCTTTTTGTTTTCCTCGCGGAAAGTTTGAAGCTGCTCAGTACTAACCTGAAGTTTGTTATTCTGGGTAGAAAAGAGAACATGATTACAAACCTGTTAAAAAGGAAGAACATTTAATTCTGACAGATTGCAAAGAAAAGCGGTATTTTTATTTATGCCTTTAAAAGCAATCTTATCGTGGCTGTGGAGTGGTGAGAGGAGAGTGGTGCTTGCTGTTGGGGTTGCGCAATCGAATGCTCACTTAATTCTCAGACACACGTGGGTGTCATTAGTTTAACAGTTGCCCTCATTAGTCACGCCACCACCTCCTTAATCAGTAACAGAGTAAGAACTGCTTAACATGCCCCGCTTCATACCAGCCCTGAGTGAAATGCCTGACAAAGCGACTCCCTTCCACTCCAAACAGCATCAGTCTAACCTGGACAGCTGAGGATTCTTTTCTGTTTTTTTTTCCTGGCTTATGCGACCCTCAAAGCAACTAACTTTCAACTAACAAACAACTTTCTAAACTTTCTGCCCAGGTGTTGAAAACCATCCTGAGCCGTGTCCTTTCGTGGGGCTGCAGCCTCCCTTCCCCAGCCGACTTCCCTGGGCGCGCCGCCCTCTGCGCTTTCCCAGGCCAAAGCTTCAGGCTTGACACTTGTGTTTAAGAAGGAGAGAAACCAAGTCTAAGAACTGCCTGATGATAACCGCGCACGCTGGCACAGGCCCTAAGGGCCAATCTAGAGACAACAGGTAAGTTTAAACTAACGCTGCATCAGGAGAGCAGTGAGGAAGCGGCCGGCTCATCCTTCCTGCCTTGGACTCTGAAGCCTCCTTAGATAACAGAGCCGGCGTGCCTGCGGGGAAACACAAGCTCAAAGTCTGCTGGTGTACTGTGTCCGGTCAATCTTTCCCCAGAGGTCGTGCTGCTCACCACCGGCACCCCAGAGAGGCTCAAAGCTTCAAAGAGATCAAAGGTCCCGCGCATGGGGTGTCCCGGGAGCTGAGCCCTGTCCTTGGCATGTGCCGTGTCACCTCATCGCCCCAGCCCAGCGGTGTTGGAAGGGAGTTTTGACCTAGAGGTCACAAAGCAATTCCCGTAACACTGTTGAAATTTTTGGGTCCTGCTGTAACGTACTTATCACCTGGCAAGTACCCAGACAGCAAACAGCACCTCGGTGTAGTAATGCTGATACCGGCCAGAAAAACCAAAGCATGCAACATACTAAAAAAAAAAAAGCCAACCTGAAAAAAAATCCCAAGCTTACTGCATCCCTGAAAACCTGACTTCAATTGCGGCCTGTTCCTCAGCCACCATCCTCCTCCTCCACTGCCCTTGGAAGGGGAATCAGTCTCCTCCTCTTTGTTTTGCAGTGAAATAAACAGGCTCTTCACCAAACTGCTTAGGAAAATTATTTCAGCAGACTTTCACTTCATCCCCACAGCTGCTTCCATACAACGAAAGAGTCCAACAAGAGAGGGACGCTCTAAAACGAGGGGTTATGGATTTGACATCTCCAGAAGAGATCATTCAGTCATTTTCTCTACACAAGGGCCTCCCTGCACAAACCATGATCCTCGCAGGCATGTCCCTGAGCATCAGGCCCCACGTGGATGCAGGAGAGCAATAGAGAAAAAAAATCTCAGCTCCGGCAAAATATTTTTGTGCAATCTCATAAAGTGACGGAGGAAAGTGGGGACTGGGATGAGGACATGGCTTCCGCCGGGCCGTCTCAACAGGACCCGTCTGTCCAAGGCCTTCGTTACACGGTAACAAACCAAGAGCTTGGACATCCCCACTCACATGAGACAAAGCGTCTGTCAGCAAAACCAAATCACCGCTTCAGGTTACTGCCCGCTAAAAGAAGGGACTTTAAAACACTGGACAGACTCCAAGCGCAGGCTGGCCCCGTGTCCCACCAGTAAGGCTGGGCAGGGCGCACCTCCTTCCCTGCAGACAGCCCTGGCAGTACGCGGGGTCAAGTCTCTCTCCCTGTGCTAGTGCCATCTGCTTGCCAGACCTTATGCAAGGAAAGCAGCTCCTGGTGCGCAGAACCACCTTCGCCGCTGGTGTCGTCCTCCCACGGGGTCTTCAAGGAAGGAAGTAATTGATGCGCTGGGATACAGATTTACATCCCTGTGCAGAGAAAAGCTTCTCCTCTTTAGGGACAAAGACCATCATCCTGGCCACCTCATCGAGGGCCGCCTCGGTGTAGGGAAGTCCACGGGCCAGGAAAGCATCCCGCGCGCAGAGCTTCACGTGGTGGTACTCCAGAGGCAGGAAGGGCACGAAGAAATCAATGAGGTTCTCTTTGATGAGGTGGCTGCGGGCATAACCGTTCTCTGTAGCAAAAGGCGAGGCAAAAACTTCAGAAGCTTCATCTGAGAGCTGGCATCCCTCTGCGAGGCACGGCTTGTCTCGGGGCGGGGGGAGGCTGGCTTGGCTCATCCAGCCACGTGTGGTGGGAGAGAGGCACCTTTCCACTTGTAAGAGCTGGCCAGGACTAAGCCTGGACACAGAACCCCCCCACGGCTTGCCCACCTCAGGCCAAGAGAAGCCTGAATCCCTAGAGGAGCCTTGATACTTCCCTGAGGTATTAGGCTGCCTCTTGCAACCCGGCCGTTTTTTGGGGATGAAGGGGGCAAAGAGGACTCGCAGCTGGCTCCTGGTGTGCCTGGCTGCTGCAGCGGCGCTGTGCTCCTGGGGCTGGGCTAACGTGGATGAAGAAAGGGGCTCAAGCTGCAAATAACGCCAGGGGAGGGGTTGGAATAAAGGGCTGTTCCACAGCCCGCACGAGGTGGACGGGACTGCGTAAGCCGGCGCAGAGGGGCAGGTTTGCAGGCAGCCTGCCCACACCTGCCCGGAAGCGAGCCTGGCTCTTACCTGCAGACTCCTGCAGCTCCAGCCGCAGCCGCTGCTCCAGGAACTCCCTGGAGATCTCCTCCCGCGCACGGCCAGCTCGCCAGAAGTCCAGGGCTACCTCATTGATGGTGTTGCCGCCGAGATTGCTGCAGACAGAAGGGAAGTCACTCAACCATTCCCGGGGGGAGACGAACTGCTGAGAGCGGCCAGCAGGCTCCCCTACAGAGAGGCCTCACCAATCGTTAGCCACGAAGGGTTTACCGTGCAGCATCAGCACCTGAAACATTCAGAAAGCCCCTTCCTATAGGCATCTGTACAGCTATGGCCCATCTTGCCAGCCCAGAGCCTGGGGCAGCTGCTTTCTCTCCCAGGGTGGGACCAGGAGCCAGGAGAATCCTCCACCTCCATCGGTCCCCTGTCCTGGCTTGGAAACCACCAATCTTGCAGGTGACACTTGGCTCAACACCAAACACTCAACAAGCCGCCCCTGAAAGTCCAAGTCAGAGGGCAGAGCACATGGCAGGAGCCCCACTAGAAGTAAGGGTCCAGGGCAAGGACAAGTGGCAGCCCAGGACTTGGCAAAGCATCCGCTGCCTGAGGGACAAAGCAGTGCAGTTCCCATGGGAGAGCTCCTCTGGACACCCACTGCAGGGGCAGCTCCGTGGTGGGGGACATGGGTCCTGACAGTCATTAAGGCTCCTGGGCAGCCCCTCAGATGCTGGTGGGGGGTTTAAAATAGCCTCAGACACAGCCCCCAGCCCCAAGCACCCCACCACCAGTGAGCTGGCAGTACTGGGAACCAGCTGGCGGCAGGGCTTGTGTAGGTGCAAGGCAGAGAGACCTGAGAGACAGAGATCTTGCACCCTCACGTGTCAGAGGCTCTGGACCCATCCCTCAAATGGAGGGGAGGCAAAATTAAAAAGCCACCACTATTTCCCCCCCCACTGCCTTGTGGGGGTGAAAGAGCTCGTACTGACCCTGCTCCCAGCCAGACCACGGGAGAAACAGCCCCTTTTGACTGAGGACAGGCAACCAGTGCCACCCCATCCCCATCCCTCAGACCTGGCCAAAGCTGTAGGACCAGCCCAGTGTCCAAAGGAGCCTTGGGGCAGAGCCAGCCCTCCTGGAACACTCTGTGTCACACTGCCACCAGTATGATGAAACCCCTCCATCGCTGCGGATCAAGGCACCCTGCTCTGCTCGGTGGCACTAAGGGGCCGATGTCACCCCTCCAGACCTGCATGGTTTGCCAGGTAGGTGAGCTCAGCGCAGCCGGCAGCACGTCCACCCTGCCCCAAGCAACAAGGGAGAGTCTGCCCCTCCACCATGGCTCCTGCCGGAGGCCCACGCAGGTAGGACTGAAACGCGGTCAGTTCCACAAGCACCCGGCACAGAGAAATGGGCAGAGAAACTTCCCTGGGGATCTACCAAGCTTGGAGGTGGGAACCCTCGCCTGGACGGTGGGAGATGGAGAACGAATGCTCTGCCCACCTCCAGCCTGCGGGAACACCTCTTGCCAGAGCCAAGGTGAAGGCTGCAAAGCCTCAAGTGAAGGAGCCCCAAGATGCTTGTTTCTCTTTGGCGTTTCTCACTGGCTACTTCAGACACGCGCCTACCTCACATCTCAGTTTTGAGATGTCCAACTTCTCCTCGCAGATGCATCACACCCAGGCCTGGGTGAGGGACAGCACTGGGATGCACCTATGCCAAAACCCGTTCTGCCTCTGGATGGGAAAGGAACTATTGCTAAAACCAGAGGGTGGTTAGGAGCCGATTCCAGGACCGGCCCTCACAGCACAGCAGATGGATGGCACCTCAGCCAGGCAGCAGGAACTCCCCACCTCCTGTTCCCAGGTAACAGTGCCACCCTGGACAAGAACTTCCCACCAAGACCCACAGCCCCAGCTCTGCTCCCTGTAGTATGGGATCTCCACGCTCAGCTGTCCAGGGTGCAGGGTGACACCGCGCGAGCTCTGACTCTCACTGGTTCCTTGTCTCGAAGCCTAGACACTGGCTCAGGCGTCCCAGCTAAGCTGGGCCTCAGCTCCTCCTGCAAATGCCCTGTACCAAGGCAGGATGCCCAGCACCAATCAGCAAAACTGATCGTGGAGGAGCTAAACATCTCCCTCCCGTTCTCTGCAGCCTGAGCCCCTCATAAAGGACACCTCAAGGGATAAATTCCACCACTTTGTTCCTCCCCATCCCTCTGGGGGCCCAGAAATCACCTGAGGAAGAGGAAGATGGATCTCCGGTAATCCCCCTGGCCCTTGTTGTCATGGTGAGCCATGAAAGGCTTGATGGCATCCAGGAGGCTGAAATGAAGTTTCTCTGCCTCATCGAAGATGAACAAGGACTGCTTGCAGAGCTGCACAGTCTCGCTTATCTGCTTCTTCAGCTGAGCCTGCAGAGCAGCAGGGAGGAGGGTGAGAAGCCCAGCAGCAGCCACTGCCACCAGACCACTGTGCGGGGGCTGAGCCTGGACGCCGTGGGTTAACCCTGGCTGACAGCTAAGCGCCACACCGCCGATTCCTCCTTCCCTCCCACCCAGCGGGACAGGGCAGAGAACAGGAATAGCAAAAGCAAGTACAAGTGTGGGTCGAGATAAAGACAGTTTAATAATAAAAGGGAAGAGGAAGATATGAAAGCAAGTGATGCAAAGGCAATCACTCACGCTCACCACCGATGCCCACCCAGTCTCTCAGCAGTAGCTCCCTACCCCAAAACCCTCTCCCCCTCAGTTATTGTTGCTGAGCATGACATTTAAATGGCATGGGACATCCCTTTGGTCAGTGGGGGTCAGCTCTCCCATGTGTGTCCCCCCCAACTTCTCGCACACCCCCATGCTACCGACTGCGAGGGCAGGCTGGGAGAAGGAGGAAGCCTTGAGGCTGTGCAAGCACTGGGCAGCAGAAGCCAAACAGCAGCGTGTTATCAACACCGTGTTACTCACAAATCCAAAACACAGCACCCTATGGGCTGCTGTGAAGAAAATTAACTCCATCCCAGCCAGACCCAGTACACCAGGCCATCCCCCACAGCAACACCATGCTGTTGGCTCTCACCTTGTACGAGTCCATGTACTTGTGATGGGGGAAGTGGAAAAGCGAGATGAACAGCCTGACACACTCACTCTTCATCCCATCCCGGTAAAGGTGACTGGCCACCATTCGAGCCACAAAGTTCTTCCCTGTGCCAGACCATCCATGGAAGGAGAGGACCAGAGGCTTCTCTGGCCGCGGGCTCTGCAGGAATCCTCGCACCGCCTGGACAACGACTTCTTTGGCCAAATGCTGCCCGTGGAGCTGCCCATCGAGGTCTGCCTCTAGCCCTGCAGGACAGAGAGCAAGAGCTCAGCTTTAACTCGCGAGCCCAGCTGCTGCTACTGCTGCCGCAGGCGGGAAGAAGAAGAGAGAATGCCTCAGGCACTAAGCCCACCCGGCCCTGCTGGTGGGGCTGCCGGTCTGAGAGCAGCCTGAAGTGGCATTAAAGCCACAGGGATAACGAGGCGGGATGCCCGTATCCTGCCTGCAAAAAGACACAGATCTTCCACTGACTCCTTTTTTGCTTTGGGAAGGGAAGGAGGTATTTGGTGACTGCAAAGAGCACCGAAGCCGACAGGCCCTCGCAATCCCCCAGCAGAGGGTATGGACACCAGAAGTCCCAGGGACAGCAAAATGCAATGACCCCTGCACAGGGCTTACATGCAGCTCCTGGTGTACCCTCCTGATGGATAATGGGCCAGTTTGGACTCCCCCTGGGAGCTACTGGATTGAAGACAGGGCTCGTGGCAAACTGGAGCAGATACACTGTACAGCAAGGAACAAACTCTCTTGCAGTCTCAGAACTACAAACCAATAATGAGAAATGGGACTTAGCTCAGCCCCTCACCTTCCCGCCAGCTCAGCACCCGGCTCAGAAATGCCCTTGACTTACATTGCTTCTTAAAACACACTTTAAAAGCAAAAAAAGACCACAAACAAACAACACAAGAGACAGCAGGGAGAGGCAGCAGAGACAAGCACTGCTTGGGGTCTCCCTGGTGGAGCACGGCACCTACCTGTGATATTGTTGAGTATCCGGCAGTCTCCCGTCTTGCAGCACTTGCCGAAGCTGCAGTACCAGGCAGAGAGGATCTCCAGGTAATCCTGGCCCACCAGGGGCAAGCTCCAGCCTGGAAAAGGCAGTGGTTGGATCAGAAAGGTGCCAGCAAGTGCCTTATTTTGTGTTTTGTGAGGACGCTCAGCCGGGCTCGGTTAAGGACAGGCCTCCTCCCAGGCGCAGGGGTCAGGCAGCGGGGAGGGGAACAGGCAGGTACGGGGCAGCGGCTGGCTCAGGTGGGCACGGAGAGACACCTCGGTGGCGACCCGGGCCATGCCGAGTGAGGGGGGAGCCCTCCGGGGCAGGGAGTTGTTTAGAACCCGTCATGGGAGAGGGAGAGAAAGGAGGAAGGTGCTTACCTGGCCCGGGACCGGACTCTTCCTCCTCCTCACAGCCCCCCTGCCACACCCCGCAGGCCAGG
>VXBO01011180.1:696484-726499 GCA_013400135.1 Rhinoptilus africanus | reverse complement strand
AAGGACAGGGAACTGCTTGAGAGAGTCCAGCGCAGAGCCACAAAGATGATTAAGGGAGTGGAACATCTCCCTTATGAGGAAAGGCTGAGGGAGCTGGGTCTCTTTAGTCTGGAGAAAAGGAGACTGAGGGGTGACCTCATCAATGTCTTCAAATACCTAAAGGGGGAGTGTCAGGAAGATGGAGAGAAGTTGTTTTCAGTGATGACCAGTGATAGGACAAGGAGTAATGGATGCAAATTGGAGCATAGGAGATTCAAGAGGGAT
Organism: Rhinoptilus africanus; assembly: GCA_013400135.1. Lineage (NCBI taxonomy): Eukaryota > Metazoa > Chordata > Aves > Charadriiformes > Glareolidae > Rhinoptilus > Rhinoptilus africanus. Next base: position 726,235 of record VXBO01011180.1, on the reverse strand, counting down.
ATCAGGAAGAATTTCTTTACTGTGAGAGTGACAGAGCACTGGAACAGGCTGCCCAGAGAGGTTGTGGAGTCTCCTTCACTGGAGACATTCCAAACCCGCCTGGACGCGTTCCTGGGTGATGTGCTCTAGGTGACCCTGCTCTGGCAGGGGGGTTGGACTAGATGATCTTTCGAGGTCCCTTCCAACCCTAGGATTCTATGATTAAGGAGGGAGCGGGAGGCAGCGGGTGAGCCAGGCCGGCAAGGCAGGGAGGGAGCTGTGCGGTGCTGCCTGGGCTGCGACTGCTGCCCGCGGTGCTGCGAGTTCAGTTTAGCAATTAATCAAAGCTCTAGGACAAGCGGTTTCCTTGCTGGCCTGGGGACAGGGTTGCTGTGTGACACTGGATGCCTGTCGTTCCTCACCAACTCCAGAGAAGCGCTGCCGTTCACGTTTACACCTTCATACACCAGCACATCCAAACACTAAGACAGGAAGGGTGGGCTCCACTCAAGCGTCCAGGAAAAAGAACCGAGGTACAACTTGTTACCACCACTAAGCTCACCACCAACAGCCAGTTTTCTCCATCAAGCTGTAAACCCCCTCCTGTACCGGGAAGCAGCAAGCCCGGTTGTTAGGGCTGGCTGCCCCTGCTTTGGCAGGAGAATCTAGGATCCCATGCAAAGCCTGGCTTTGGCTTTGGAAACAAGTCCACAAACTCAGCTGCGTGTGGGGAGATGACAAGCGGATAAGCCTCATGTAACCTGCATTTTACCTTAAGCTGTACCCACTGCTGGCTTACAATAAGAGACTAACACCTCTACAGGTCACTGAGCATGAGGAGAAGGCCACCTAACCCACATGAGGCCAAGATGCTTCGGACATGGAAAGAATTTCAAGGGTATCCAAAAATAAGAAGGATATTAAACGCAATTCATCCAGACCGTCAATTCACTCGTTCAGGGGGATGAGGAGTGGGATCCAGCACCCCCAAGGCATGGAGCAGAGCACATCACCATCTACAGGTGGCTACAAATATTACACACCGGCATTAAAAATAACCGGTATTAATATAATTGTCTTCTCCACCTTAAAGAATAGTGAGGCTAAAACCTTAACATAACATTGCAAGACAACTAAAACCAGTACACATTAAAAAAATCAATTAAAAACCGAACTCGCTGTAGCCATAGCAAATTAAACTGCTATCAGCCTTTCTGAAAACTAGTCGAAGCCTCTGAATTGAAGCATTTATATACATTTATAAAAAAATGCCATAGCTGTAACATTCACACTCCACTGTCCCAGGGATAAGTGCTTTAGCTGAAGAGAGCTTATCAAAAGGGACAGACTTCATAAAAAAAATCATAGAATCACTGAGGTTGGAAGGGACCTTTAAGATCATCAAGTCCAACCATTGACCTGCCCTGACAAAAACCCCTTCTAAACCATGTCCCTCAGTACCACATCTACCCTTTTCTTAAACACCTCCAGGGATGGGGAATCCACCCCCTCCCTGGGCAGCCTCTTCCAATGTTTAATAACCCTTTCATTATAGATGCTTCCATGTTACAAAGGAATAAAACAAATTCTGAGAGATAAAACAACTGACTGTCCAACATCACACCGGCTCCACGGTACTACAGCGTAACTCCGGGGACGTCAGCTTCGCTCCAGTGCAGCCCATCATAAGAGCTGGGGGGGAAAACAGAAATAGCTGTTTAGGAACCTGCCAACTATACCCTGTTTGACCTGGCTCTGAGGTTAACCAGGCACTGAAGTGGGGGCAAGGGGGAAGAAAAAAAATCCACCCCCGACTAATTCAATTCCCTTTGCAGGTCTTTAGGGAGGAAATTATCACCATGGACTAGGTGGGAATGTGCAGGGGACTGGAAGAGATCCTAGTGCACTACACTGAGAACTTGCTCATACCTGACTTGGAAAGGATGGGGCTCGGAAGCACAGCAGCCAACGCCCTACTACAGCTTGCTGGGATTGTATCCCCCCCTCCTTTTTTCTGCTTCCTCTGCTGAATTTCACTCACTACAGTATCGCTAATCTTCAGCTGACAGTCTTGCAGGAAGAGGTAACTGCAGGGATCTGCACGGCCCCAGAGATGACGCTCGGATGCACAGCTTTTCACCTCACGACTGGTTATTCCAAAGCAGTCCTGGTGCGCGGCAGCCATCTGATTCAAAATCAGGACAAGTCAGGTCTTACAGTGCAGGTATCATCTGAAAACAAGGAAAAAAAGGGCACCACAAAAATGTGTTTATGTCTGGCTTAGTCAGCACCCTAACACAACTCGGTACAAGCAAACACTCAGGGGGAACCTTGCAATCCAGGATTTCATAGTACAGGCTGTATCCGCTGGACAGGGAAACGCAGCACATCCATCCTTTTATGGTTTTCCCAGTTTCCATACAGCAATTCCTTCTGCACATCCATAGATGAACTCTGACACGAGGTAGGAGGAGAGTCTCTCTCCGGAAGCTCAGTACAACACAGCTATGGATTAGGTCACTGCCGAGGAAGATATGGAATAAAGGATATAAGGGGAGTCCTTCCCCCTCTTTCCTATAGTTTTTTCCCCCACAAAGTCCTAGGCCCCATCTCTTTAAAATATTGAGAGACTCCACAAAGCAAAAACAACAGAGCACCATTCCCACACATGGGACAAATGAATCAAGAACTTACTTTAATTTTGAATTTTCGGAATCAATAAAAATTTGTAGGGAAAGAATTTTAAAGGAATTCAGGGAAAGTGCTAATTTTCAAAAGCCTTTCATTTTCTACTGTCTCAAAGTTGTTTCTGCTCATTCTTATGTAAAATCATGTTCATTACATAATCAGAAACACTCTAAAATCTTCTAGTTATATGAAATCTCACCCCATTACTATGGCAAACCACTCCAGAATTACACAGCAGTAATACAACAGTGTGCTTGTAAAAAACTAGTTACTTCAGCCTTTTAAAACTTGAGAGCATCTGTAGTTTCTGCAAACTGTTGAACTACTTGTACACAAGCAAGAATCCTGTCCTGCTCCCTGAGGAAATTGGCACCTCATAAAAAGAGATGGAGGATATGAAAAATTATTGTCACTACACAATGCTAGGAGATAAAAAACCCCCCGAGCATCCTCCACCCCCAAAAAGCTCCAAAATAAAACCTCCAAACTAGTTATTGCAAAATTCAGCAATGCTGAAGTCCAAAGCTTCAAGGGAGAAACTCCAGTTTAAAAAAAAGCAGGGGTTTCACACCACCAGGCTGATGCCACAGGCCAGGTCAAAGACCGTTCCTGCATGTCCAAAGCCTTGGTGGTTTTGTGGTGTCCTGTCCCCAGGAGCCACATGGGGGCTGGCAGCAGCTCACAGAGTCCCTCAGAAGTACCCAGCAGCTCTCGATGGCTTCCTTGGCTTCCAGATGCCTGACACTCAGACCTGCGAGCATCACCTCCTACCTCTGAAAAACTCCCTGCGGTGGGTTATGAAGCGAACAAGCTCCAGTACAGCCAGATTAAACCCCTGCGCTCTGTGGGAAGAGATTTTGATGGCTGTTTACTTGCCCTGTCTGATAAAAGGGCTTCAACAAAAGCTTCGAAAAGCCAACCACGAACCGTGCCAATTCAGTATACATCTCTTGCCAACTCGGTGTACATCCCTTGCTCTGTATAACAAAGCCAACATACTGGGACACAACCAAGAAATCAGCCTAGGTGCTCCCAGATGCAGGGCCACGGGATGCATTTTCAAAAGCAAAAAATACTTGCTCTATGAAGATCACTTCAAAGTAAATGCGTTCTTTTTTTTGTATCACTTTGGGACACTCTTCTTAAACACATCTTTCCTTACCAACAAAGCTCTTGCAAACAACCTGCACGTTTCACCCCATTCTTGGAAAAACACAACTGGAATATATGCCATTGATAACTATTAGTGGAGAAATAACCGTGAAACATCAGTAGCAAAACACTCTAAACATTCAGCCTGCCACATGTTGGAACAAGAGACAGGCAGGCAGGAGGGGAAGAGAGAGAGATTTAAAACAATCCATCAGTGTTGCTTTATTAAAATCTTTATTCACACAATGTTGCTTTATGCAGAATCTGACGCCGGGGGATACAAGTAGAAAGTCATGATTGCATTCTGTTTTCTTATTAGCAACCTCCATTTGTGCAGCTGCTCCCAGGGGCAATCCTCTGACAGCTCCAAGAGGGGTGTCTGTTTCAAGCATCTTGCTCCAGCTGCCACACAGCAAATAAATTACCTTCTTAATAAATTAGTATTTTTTCAGTTGAAGTTTGTTTGGCAAGACACACTCCAGTTCATTAGCTGCTGGAAGAGGAGCCGACTTCAGTGTCTCCTCCAGCCCAACTGCTGACTTAAGAAGGAGGAGATTAATAGCAGATGGCTGATGATGCTCTCTTTTTAATTAGTTCTTGATTTCTGTGCTTCAAGCGCTCTGATATTACTAAAATCCACAACCCAACCGTTTTGTAACATCTGGAGCCAGCGGATTACACTGTGCACAGTGAACAAGGATCAGAAGGTGTCACGAAAACCTCATTGACAGCGCATAGCGCCTGCCTCACAAACGACACTATTTTTCAGAGATTCAAGCAGACCCTGTTTGCATGTGGATGCTGCTTCTTATTTCCTTTGCAATGGTTACAACTGATTTTAAAAATTCTCAGGGTTCTGTATTCGAGCAAGACAATGATCACTGCCAAAATGTCAGGGATTATCAAAAGGCCAAAATCATATCCTCCTGATTTTGGGTAAGAGAGGAAATTATTCTTCTTTCCTGCTGCAGAACACCAAGCTCCTGTGGTGTTTACAGTGACCATAAGCATCATGACAAAAAAAAGAAGAAAAAAAGCAACCATTTCTTGCTTCCTCCTACTGATGATGCCAGACTTCATGCCCTTTATTTATGAGTAAACTAATACAGTGCTTTAAATCTTTGACATTCATACTAGGGGAAAACTTATCCCCCCAAGTTCCATCCAACAGCAAAAGCTTCAGCTTAGAGCCCCATGAACAAAAAATATGTCAGCCCTGAAAACTGATTTGATTTCATAAAGACAGAAAACCTTTTTTTGGAATCCATTATTAAATCAAATGTAAATGATCAAGAGTGATCATATAGAAATCAAACTATCAAATTTTGGTAGACCCTTACCAAAATATTAAGTGCTCATGATTAAGCTCAAAGAGAACAACATGCTTTTAAAAATGCTAAAAGCCACTACCATGTGCTTCACCGTCTCCTCTTTGTGTACATCACCTTCAATTTTTTGGGAAACAGTTAATGCCAAAATGCCTCAGTACGAATCTATTCTGCCTCAGAATAAATGCATTCACTGACCGCCTAACTGTTGCCCACAGTACTTCCCAACACTGCTTCGCTCCACCGAAATCGGCCTGCTAGGAGACAGGGCCCAGGGCAATCCCTGCGTGGCTCTCCACCAGCTGAGAGCACTCTCTCCCACCCCAAGGGAACCCACACAAGGCACAATCCACACCGGTGGGTTAAACTCACCGAAGGACCATGGCTTTTAAAGCATGCGTTATATTGTCAAGTACAGCACTAGCTCAACACCAGTGTCCTAAACACAAGTACAGGCACTAGCTCAACACCAGTGTCCTAAAAGCTGGCTGTGCATTACAGTCCTGACCAGTAACACCAATAAATAACCCAACATCCCATCCTGCCTGTGGGGTGGTCTGTCATGTGGCCAAGTCTAGAAAAGATCTAGAAGAATATAATTTTCAATTTCAGGTAAACAGTTGCATTCTACTTTCAAGATACTCTGCTCAGGCAATGACAAAAAGACTTCAACAAAATAAACCTGCCATTTTAAAAATAAACTCTCTCACTAACACCTCTTTGATCAGGTACGGCAGCTGGTGCAAGAAGAGGAAACAGCTCTCTATCTGCCAGAGCTAGAAGGATTTTGACAGACAAATCAAGGGAAAGGACTTAAACTCACATTTTGCTGCTCTCGCTCTTAAGTCCAATAATACATAACCACTTTGGGAAGTGGGCTCTTTCCTTACTTCTAAAGACCATACCGTCTGAACTGAAAATCAATACAAGACTGTTAAATTTGGAAAAGTAATGACGAAGCTGCTTCTCTTCTAGAGACACAGATTCAGACCTACCGCAAGCGTGACAAGTTTTACGGCCACACGCTGCTGATGCAGTGCTGAAGGATGACAGCACGAGCGCTAAAAGTCTGCCCTGAAAAGCCGACTTACACCAGCTCTCCCCTGTCTATGGCAAAACCATCAGGAGCGAAGACCCCAGGATGACCACCCCAGTCAGAATATCACGGTGGGGGTTGCAGGAAGCAGTTGGGGAAGGCAGAAAATTTACTGGAAGTGCTCACAGCTCAGTCACAAGCCAGGCCAGGTAGATGGTGGGGACTGAAAAACTGCTGGTGTCCACAAAACAGCAGCGCTGAGCTGTGATTACAACATCGAGCAGCAGGAAACACCTCTATATGAGATGAAGAAGATGAAAGACCACAGCTCAGGGTTCCCTTCACTCGTCAGGGCCTCACCCACGGCTGTCGGCTATTGTGGAAGTCCAGCAACACACCTCTCTTCCCCCAGTGCAACACACCCAGATGCCCCACGTGAAACAGGGCACGGAGTAAGCAGCATGACCTCGCTTAACTGAACCTGCTTCCAAGGACAGATTCTGTCCTCCCCCTCAGCTACAATATAATGAAAATTTGGTTAATATAGACACAGGACGGCAAGGATATTTTCTCTACTTGGACCTTGTCAGATTCCTTATAAATGGAAAATAGTGACAGGACACATGGGAACTTACTTTAACCCCTTAATTACCAAGTGCTGTATAACCACCCTGTCCTCCCCTAAATCTCCAACCCTGTGGATAAATGTTTGATAAGACTTCAGCGAAAACACCGAAGCTTTATCACGTATGAGGCAAATCCCTTTCCCACCCTTTTATCGAGGAAAAGACAACTGAGCAGCAGAGGTCCCCTCTCCCCCCCGCAATGGCATTCAGAAGACCATCCCACCCATGGGGGGTGGCACAACTCTTCAAACTAATAATTATTTTATTCACCACTTCCTCTTTCTCTAAAGAAGCAGCAAAATGCCTAACCAGCTCACAGCTGATTACGTACAACCCTGAATCAGACAAAAACTCGCAAGAGTATATGTGGGGAAGAGAAGGGGAGGGGATCATACTGTTCATCTCCATTTGTCCCCTCTAGATGCAGTCCACAAATTAGTGTCTGTAATTCCACACACTTCCACCAACACCAAGAGCCGTTTTCATCCAGTGCAACGTCCACTGCCGGCAATGGACACACCACAACGGCCAAGATGCCATTACGGGTACTGAGCCGTCCAAGGCTCCAACTTCCCACCTCTCACTGCTGTCAGCCCAAGGTAAAAGCCAGAGTCACCTCTGTTTCTCTGGCTCGGAAGCTTTCCTGTTCATTTCAGTCCATCTTGGCCACGGCCTTTCCGAACTGATTGTGCTGTTTTTCTATCGCTTTTTTGTTTGTTTGTTTTTAAAAAAAGGAGTTTCATCTGTGTTCCACTACAATTACAAATGAGACAGAGTCATCCTGTCTTCCACCAGCACAACATCTGGCCCAAACTGGTCTGTGCACTGCTTCACTGTAGCCAGAATGCTGAGAAGCCGCTGGTCTAGGGCATCCAGATGAGGGTCAGAAAGCACTGGTGAGATGGGGTCATGCGACATAGCAGTTTTTAAGGCAGACTTCAGTACTCCATTCTTCAGGTAATTAAGTCTGTTCCAGGTAGAAACCCGGATGCTGCAAAAGAAAGAAACAAACACATCATCATACCACCGTCTAGCTCAAGTCCCATCAGCAATACCAAAGCCAACCTCTTGAGGGAACCTGTTACATCAAGAATGGGGTCTTATTACAAAAGTGGTTTTGGGATGGGAGGGTCCAGGTATAACTGCATTATATGCAGTATCTAAGTGAAACTTGAAAACTGAACATGAAGAAGAAAGAATCTAATGTGATGTAATCGTTATGTTATACAGGAACACTTGCAACTGCTAGCAAGGAAGTACTTCAGTCCTGAGGCCTCCCGGACACAATTTGAAAAGAAAAGGGATGAAAATTAAGAGTCTGGCTGTTAATTCAAACGCAAAATTCATGTCACCTGAGGAAAAGCATCACTGACCAACAATTAATCACAAAGGACAAAAATCAGTTGACTGAACTGCCAAGGCAATGAACACTTTTCTGCTTCATTGGCCACTGAACTTGTTCATGTCAGCCCATCTGAAAACTGTCTTGTTCTGTAAAGTATCTTGGGATTCTCCCCCAGATTTTCATAGTTTTGCACCACTGGTCTAAACCCTTGGTTTTTGATGGCCTCTAAAGAAATCAGCAATATAAGTAAGTGTTGTAACAAACCTATAGTTAAAACAATTACGCATATGAATTCTTATATGCCATTTGCCTAGCATCAGCAAGAAAGGATATAGGAAAAGCAGGGAACTGCAAAGTCTCTTACACAGATGAACTTTTCCTATAGTTGCATTTTGGAGAATCTAGATGAGAAAGACTCCAAAAGATCCTCATAAAGCAGGAAATTAAATATGCATTTAAAATCAATGTAGGAAAACCAAAGAATTTGAAAATCACTTAGTTTAACTGTTCTCCATATGGATTCTAAAAGAATCTTGCAGAATATAGGCCAGGTGTACCATAGCACAGATAGGGCCTTGCTTAGCGCAGGCAGGGGGTGAGAGCTCAGGCTTTCCGCAGAGTTCCCGGGTTTCACAGGCCCTGAGGAATGCAGGAGACAAAACCTTCCAAGGACCTTCCAGGGCTCAAGGAACTATCAACTAAATGCTTAATTTGGAAGGCTTAAAGGAGTTGATGTTATCTTGAAGTAACAGAGGCAGCAAACGGATGTATCAATACTTTTCTTCCTGTAACATTTCTCTATTTGTTCATGAGAAGTAGCAATGGCTTGGTGAGAGAGTGGCCACCGAAAAAAGAAATCAACAAGTCACAGCCTCCAAAAATAAAATGAACAAAACCACAGTTCATAAGGTCAAAGCAGAAACAAAATCCTGCAAAAACCCTACAAACTTCACTTTGAAAGGAGCACCCTGAGCAGTGCTGCAGTCTTGTTTAGAAAGAACGTTTGGAAATGAAGGTAGTTAACTTGCCAAACACGTCGTGTCTTTGCTTCTGTCAGGGAGAACTCAAACTGTGACGTGAACTTTTATTCGGCAGGAGCTGGATGCAGACAGCTGCAGATGCAAAGTACCTGTCACAATAACTAAGGATTGATTTGAAACAGTGACCTGGAGGTGAGACTACTTCCTACAATCTACCGTCTGATTTACTACCTTAATGAAAATATATTTCTCAGCTTCTTGAGCAGTGACAATAGACCAAACAAACAGAGTACCTCAGAAAAGCAAAGCACTATGTCCATGAGCGAACATTTTTGGGTTACCAGAAGGCTTAAAACTTTAAAATTATATTGCAAACCTAATGACAGCAATTGCGTAAGTAAAGTGAATAGCATCCCTGCATTTCACTTACATGCAGCACTGATAAAGAGGAGCTAAAATACTTCTTTCATCCAGGGCAGGGTTTCCAAAGCTGAAAAGCAAAATCAAAACCAAGTGAACCAGTTGAACTTCTAATGTTGTTCTTACCATCAACAAATTTGTAAAGAATTCAAGAAAATCAATACTAGGCAATTTCATGCTCCAACAGCTCAAATCATTTAAATTACAACATAAAGAGGTTATGACCAATTACAGCAATAACTCCCAACAGCATCAGCTAATGTACCAGATAAAGGGAAGCACCACCATCATACCTAGTTCTTTATCAGACGAAGGCACCTTAGAAAGAAACTTCAGAGGAGTTCAGAACTTGAAGCCGGGGAAAGGGATAATTGGTATTCTGGACAGAGAGAGCAAAAGCTTTGCCTGTCTGACGCAGCTGGACAGGGAATGAACGGAACAGCAGCCATGTGCTCTTTTAGATGGCCAACTAAGACCAACAGTTCAACAAACAAGGTGATCAACTTTAACATTCCACACTTTTTAAGGAAGGCCTGCCAAAAGGATTTCATAGTATTTCAAACACATGCTTTTTTTTTTTTTTAAATAGTTTCACTCCCCTCATAATATTGTTTTCAAAAAAGCACTTTTCCCTCAATTAAGATAACTTAGTCTAGGAGTTTGGCATTAATCTGTTCAAATAATTCTGTTGCTAGTAGCTTTAAAACTGGAATAAGCTCCCCAGGGAAGTGATCACGGGTCTGGATGACCCTTAGTCATACGGTTGGGTTTTAGATAGCCCTGTGAGGAGCACAGAGTTAGACTCAGTGATCCTTATGGGTTCCTTCCACCTTGAGATATTCTCAGATTCTATGAAAAAACTCTCCCCCTTGCCCCTTATCTCAAAGGAGCTGAAAGAACTTTACTTAAACTTTCAAGAAAACAATTTACTTCTGGGCCTACAAAGCCCCACCGAAAATGTTTTCATAATGTTATAAGCATGTACTATAATAAAAAGTCTGAGTAAAGTTCAGCCTCAAGAAGGACTTCTCATCAGTTCCTCTCAGTTACTACATGCTTCATTTTTGTTTCAATAATGCCCACACTCAGGACATCATTATATTTTGCTCTCAGTATCAGCTTTATCTCCATTTTAAACTCATAACCCTTTAAAGCCAGAGCAGACAGATTCAGAAATCAGGGAATGCCAAATTATTCAGAGACATGTTTTGAAAAGATCTGCTTTTACTGTGGCATTCACTAATAGTCCCCTTTTTTCTTCTTTTTTCTTCCATTAATTAAAAGCACAAAAGGGAGGGGCTTTTCTAGGAATAGGAGGAGAGACACAAGCAAACCTTTGAAAGTTGCTTGGGGAAAAAAGGTCATACTGTGCTAATTTGGGCGTATCCGTAGTTTGAGTAAGACTTTGCCCAAAGCAGTGACATTATCTAGAGCAGAGTAAGCGTCACACCCTAATACTTAGTGAGTAGTTTCTGATAAGAAGGAAAGCTTTCGATTTTTAGCATTAATGAAAAAATTAGCAAAAGAAAGAAAAAACAGAGAGATACAGAGCAGATAAACCTGTCTCTTTGTGCTCACCACTGCCTGCCCACCAGGATTTCCCTTACCCTCACCTTTTGGCATTATCCAGGAGGATGAGCATACTGGCTCCTTCATCATCCTGGAAACTCTCATAGTGATGCCGGTCAGCATTCCCAATCAAATAGTCAAAGATGGCAGTGTCAATGATATCAAGGAGACGAGGGCCTGAGTCATATGGTGAAGTCTTCTTCACAGCATCACAATAGCTTTCATCATACTCCCACCTGGGGGCCATTAAGAGAAGCCAAATGAAATTTTCAAGGAATGCACACCAACGGTATTTATACCTGTCCCTTTATTGACTTATGAGTGCCTAAAGAAAAGGTGAGCGCAGCAGTTAAGGCTATATAAAGAAGAAAGAGCCAGACAGAAGTGTTTTATTAAAAGACTAAAACCTGTATTAACACCCTAGCACATGGAAGAAGCTATAGTTTCAGTGCAAGGTTACACATCTTCCTACAGAAAACAAGTTCAGAGTTTGCTTCCTCACTGCTCACAATTCAGGAGTGGATGGGCTGCCTCACCGCAAGATTACCATCATGACTTGCCTCCCTTAACTTCCTAACTAAGGAAGTTCTAAGTAATTTCAAGTACTGTGTCTATTCCTATTGCCTTGACCTGCTTCCATCAGTCTCGCTTTGCAGTGAGTATATTTCTTTCTAATACAAATAACCTCATCATGGTTACGAAGGACCTCCTCTGTCCTGAGAAGAATGGTCTCATACGTTTCCATTCTCCTTCACTCATAGTTGTCTCTTTTCTCCCGCTTTCCTTTGAAAGTCTCTCATCTTCCTAACTGGCAAGATTTCAAGCTTGATTTTTCTCTCCTCTCCTCTCCTTCTACACATAACCTAGGCATGTACTTGCAGTCTTATAACAGGGATGTCACGTCTCAATTCTCCAAAGCTAGGATTTTAAATTTTCTCATTTTCTTCTTTACAGTTTTCAAAGCTATTCAACACTACCACCAAACAGCCAAATCTCTGGTGTATATCCTTTCCATCTGTCAACCTAAATAACAAGCATCTACAACATCTTCCATGTAAGGACTGAAACAAAACAGCAGTTAAGTTGGAAATGCCTTAAACCATCTGTGAATTGGAAACAGAAATGGAGGAAACAAGCTGGAGAGACTCGTTGACATGCTCAAAATTGCAGAGAGTCATAAAAGCAGGGAAAAGATCAGGATTTGACTACTAGAACTGACACATACACCACCTCATCTTCTAGATGCCTGGAGCCTAAGCTCCCAATAACCTGCCTTTCCTCCAGTTATCCAAATCAGAGTGGTCAAAAATTTATCTTCTCGGTGTTTTTGTTGAGATGTCTCACACACTCCTCAAATGCTGTCTCTAGTTCCCTCTTTCTTTTTCATAAAGGCCCAACCCACATTCCAACTTAAAGCGCAAACCCACAAGGCAAAAGTCTCAGAACCTACTCCTCCTTGTACCGGATACATTTATTTTATGCTACATCTTTCTCTCCTTCAGGTGTTTCTCTGTCCTCTCATTCTACTTTAGATCAGTACTTAGTCTCCTCGCAACAGTTTTTCAGATATACCATGCTCTCTCCTCTCATTTTCCATTTGGTTTTTCAAGATAGATCTTTCTCCAACATTTATTTCTGACCATTTATATTGTATTAGCATAGAACTTTGAAGGTCAAGGATTTTATCTATTACATGTCCATTAAAAATTATGTACGCTAACATGACTATATGAATTACATTCAAAAGATCAACTCAGGACAGAGTAGAAGCAGCTAAATCTGAAAAAAAAAAAGTCTACAGTAATTTTTCCATAATTACCAGACAAAGAAAAAGGAGAGCATGACATCTAAAAGGTTTAATTCTCCTGATGCTCTCAAAGTGAAAAGCGCACCGTGACAAGGTGTAAAACAACAGAACCATGCAATCCCATCTGAACAAGGCAAGAGAAAGTAAGTTTAAAATACAGCAAATATCAAATCAGCATAGGTATCCTGTGTAAGCAGGTAATTTATGATGAAAAACAGTCTCTCAAAAAAAGAAACACCTTCAAGAAATTCAGTCAATTCGTTACTGCCATTTACCAAGTACTAAATACAGGTGATTTTGACCCGTTGAAAAGGAAATAAAATCTGCTGCTCAAACATCAAACTGTACATTTAATACTCTAAAACACTTCAATTAAGCCTTTGGATGAGATTCTTTCTGAACAATCGTGTCAGCAGAAATCAATGGATATTTTAGATTAAGGACTAGAAAAATCTCTTTCCATTCGCTTGCTGGGGACAGACTTGAACAAATTTACTAAGCTCAAAACCATCTGCTCTGGTCACGACAAAAACATCTCTAACCCAAATACTCAGACATGCTACATCTATTGTACAGGATTGCTAGATCCCATGTTTGTCCTTCTCTGAAAGCATTCTTTATCTGCTGAGCATGGTCATCAAATACTGATGCTATTCAAAGCAAAGAACTTTTTCAGTGCTTTCCTACTAAAGCTAAACAAGCTCCACAGCTCTTGAAACAAAATACATGAAACCAGGTCTGGCAGAAACAACACAGTACTACCATATTTTAGTGAGCCACAGAGACACACGGCATCAAAAGAAAGTCTAGTGGCACAAGAGAAGGGTCTTGGTTTGCCCAGGGCCAAGATTTTCAGAGCTTGGAGTGATTGCAAGGTGGAGTTCTGTTCTGGGCAAAAAGTAGGAAAAGAAGAGCACTTATTATTGTGGAAAACAATGAAGATTTCTTTCTTGCTTATTTTAATTTAAATTTAATCCTAGACTTCTTGATTTCTAGTGCTACATCAAGAAAACCGCTGGCAAAACTCTAGGTTTTGAGAACACTTGATCATAAATTGGCCACTATATTGCAAGGGTAGTACAAATTATTATGTATAAAGAATAGCCCAATCATGTTCTCATACCTGGCAAGTTTGCCTTCACGGTAAGTCCTACCCCATGGATGCCGATGCTTCTGAAGAGGCCAGACATCTGGTAGCCACAGAGTCACTGACCCCTCCATGATGTCCCCGTCTGCACAAGCTGGTTCTGTTTCCCGACAATAGTAGCACTTCCCATAGAAGCAAGTGTTATTACCTGAAAAAAATAAAAATGTATCAAAAGAGTAGAACATAATCCAAGGGATGTCAACTGAAATTGAGAAGCATGTTGTTGCAGCAGAGTGTTCCCTGCAACAGGATTTCACTGAACTTGACCTCCTATGTCTGAGAGGGAAAGGCTCAAAAGAGCATCTAAACAGGAATCTATTAATTCAAAGCAACATTAAAGACTGATATTCAAAGGACACAGTAATTATATTTTCTAATGTTTTTATCACACTGAGAGTTAATACAACATTGTATTATCAACAAGTTCTTGTAAACTCTTCCTAGTCCATAGGACCTTGACTTTGCAACCTTAGCGCAGCTGGTTTTTTAAATTCCACATTTCATGTGAGAGATTTTCCACTTTTTTGAAAAACTTGACCAAAAAGAGACAAGTGAAAGAAGACTAAGCAGAACTCAAATGGATTTGGAGCCCTGAGACCTGCCACACATCTCAGTTACTTGAGCTGACTCAGCAGGGGAAACATAAACAAGCTGTCATTCTGAAACGACCTAGGAACGTGGATCTGTCAAAAGTTTCATGAGTGTCTTCTGATAGGGAAGAACAATGAACTCCTGCAGTCTTCAGTGCATTAAGGTCTATGTAGCCTGTAGCATAAAGTAATATATACAGCCTAGATTAACATTTTTAGCTTAACTGTTTCTATTTCACCCTTCTAACCTGCCTTTGCTTAACTCTTGCCAAGTCAATTACAGTTCCATACTCACAGATGTTCTTCCAAAATATTCTTCAACTATGTCTCACTTCCTTGTGATTCCACTTATTCCCTGTCCTTTACATCCAACACCCTCCCCAAACCCGGCTCAGCTCACTGAAAGACATGTTTTTCACTTTCCATCCAGCCCAAATCCCACATCACAATTCCCTAGCCAGCCATCACTCCTTTGCAGTCTTCCATCCAGACCCAGCTCTTGTGCTCCTAGTGTCCTGGTCAGACAACTTGAGGACATCAGGTGGATGATCATTTACAGCGTAACAGCTTGCAGCAGACCAGATCTCTTATTTGCCCTGCAAGTCTCTCTTCCGATCCCACAGCAGGTCTAGCAAGAGACAGAACTCTTTGAGATTCTAGCTGCAACCCTAGCAAATCAGCGTACTGAGTATGTGTGAACTATCATTTCTTCAAAACCTCAGAAACTTGGTCAAATTCGGGCAGACAAGAGATCACAGTCCTCTTCCCAGATCCACCCATTTCTTTGGTTCATGCTCCACAGAGCCTGCGGTTCCAAGGAATCTAAGGAAAGGCAATGAAAATTTCTGGAGGCATACTTTTCAAGTCAGCATTTCTGCTAGAAAACTGCTTAGTTATCTTGGCTGAAATTAGAAAAAGTAAAGTCTGCCTGAAGCAATCTGAATGCAAAAAGAGTTTGGCACGGCCTCATCTGAAAGTTACACCTGGGAACTGAAAGCGTTAGGCAAACTTAGTTGGCGAAACTACCAACAGTGCTTGTAATAGAAACACACACAGGCACACATATTTATCAGCTGTAACGAGAAATCATCTCTAGAGTCTTCTTACTTAAAAATAAATAAATTTTTAAAAATTGGATATTTTATGAAAAGCTTGAAGGAGTTCAGGCTGCAGCATAAGTAATTTCTTGGTGCTTAATGGCCACCTGGTAGGAGTTCACATTAATAATCCCCGTGAAGTGCCCTTCACCGCATTGTTACTGTAAACAACATACGGAAGTTCTGACACATTTAGTTATGAATGCTCAGCAAACTCCGATGTCGCACAAACAACGCTTAACACCGACCGACGCATCAGTTCTATAAATCATCCCACATCACCACTGCGTTCATGTTAAATAAAATTTGATTTTTTTTCCTTTCAGGTCTAATCAGAGAATTTTCTAACCACTTCTGACAGCAGAGAGAAAATTCTTACTCAAAAAAAAAATCCCATCTGTAACATCAGCAGGCAGGAACACAGGAAAGTTACAGAGGGAAAAACTACTTGGAGAAAATAAAGTCCTCCTCCCCCGCCAAATGGGGTTATACAAGCATTACGATCTCTCTTGGCACAGAAAGAGACTTACCAGCTTCCTGTATCAGAGTTAACTGTTCCATAACTGTGTGAGATCCCCATGGCCAGATTCCCATTAAATGTTTTTCTTTACTGGACCGCACAATCCATGAAATCCACTTACCCACAGTCATGAAGGTACCCAGAAGCTGCTCTGTGGCAACTGGTTTGATCTCTGTACGTAGATTCACAAACCTGCCAACCACCAACGGAGCTCGTCGGAAACCCAGAATTCTGATTCAAGGTGAAAAAACATGACATGAGAATTTGCAACATAGGCAGCAGATCTAAATTAAAACAAAACAAACCCACAGTCTGCCATTGTCTGAAATTGAGATGACTGAGACCAAAGAATAAAGTTGGAACCCTGCAGCGACCTCCTCTCTTCTACAAGGCAAAGTAAAGAAACTAATTTTTCTTAAGTGCTTGGATGTTAAACTTGCTTTATAGGCCATCAGTGACGCTTCTTTATTAGAGCATTTGCAGCAGAGCAACACAGGATGCACCAGGCTCCAACTTTCAGAAATAAGACCTCATAGCAGAAATATCCATCATCTGCCTTGTGTACAGGCTGAAGCAGGAACCATATGGCCTTTGGGCTGGTCACCTGGAAAGATCATTTATTATTTGTGGGAATTACTATCTATTAAAATGTTATGTTTTAAGTCCAATTCAATTATACTTGAAAGTAAACAATCTAGGAATTATTTTGCTTGGCATGAGGGGAGTGAAGGGAAGAGAGAATGGGAGAACAAAACTAAATGTCTGAAGTGTCTGGAAAAAAAGAGAGGCAGGAAGAATAATCATAAAACTCGCAGTCACAAGATCCAGGTTCCCATGTCTGCCAGCCTTTGCTCTGTGACCACAAGTGACTTGGGTATTTGTAACGTCATTTTAACAGTGCTTAAAGAAGCACAAACATCAGTACAACGTCAGCCCCAACTCTCTTAAGGTACTTTTGATACCCTTTTGGTAGTCTTTGCATCTCAGAAAAAGAGAGTGAAAAGGTACTGTCCCTTCGGCAAAAGGGACAATCTATATTCCACAGAGATACTGGGAGAGTCACTCTAACAGCTGCAAAGTATTTTTTTTTAAATATTCAGTGAGTAAATCCCCTTCCTTAGTATAAAATACCTCTAAGAAAGGGCAACACAAAATGTCTGCCTGAACAAATCACATATGCATAAAACCAAAATTAATAGCCAATACAGAGTTATGTACGGCTTGAGAAAATGCTGGTGCTCCAAGTAAATAAGCACAGAGCTTAGATGTGGAAAACCTGTACCTGTATTTTCAGACCCTCAGGTGGAAGGGCACTATCCTGCACAGCACTGCCTCCCCATTAGTGGTAAACAAATAATATGATTCAGATCCTCCTTCAAACAATACCGTTCTCAGATAAAATATGTAACTGTCCCCATCCAGAACAAAGGTACACACTAAAGTGACGTGGGCAGGTAGCTTCTGCTAGGTATTCTTGAAAAATACAGAGGTGCATATGCACAGAGAGAAGAGAAAGGCAAAAGAAACATGCACAAAACCACAACCAAACAGGCAGCGAGGAAGAGCTAAGAAAGGGGGGTTTGGACACTGGAAAGAGGCTTTGAATTGTTGCTTTACAATGTTTGATCACTGCTTTTTCAGGGAAACTGAAGTCTCTGTGTTTCCTCAAAGCACAAATGGACAACAAATCTGGCTACATCATCTTTCTTTGGTCTTAAAGTACCCTGATTTTGGCCCTCCACCTCAAGATTGCAACAGCAGCAATGGGCATTACACAACTCATTACCACCAAACCCTCCTAGAAATACTGATTTCCACTGCCTGTGCCATGAGTTCCACAGATGAATTAGCACTAAAAAAACTTATCTTTGACCGCCTATGAATTCAGTCACAGTGATGAACCTCTTACTTATGTACTGAGAAATCTCAGTTTAAGTTCAACCGTTCTATTCTTTATTGTATTTGTCCCTCCTTACTCCCCTTCCCAAGAGTTTAAGTCTCTTCATGTAAGAATTTTTCACATCTTTAATTATCTTCAGAAATCTTCTCCAAAGTGCCAACATAGTCCTCTTATAATGAGGAGACCAAGACTGTCTCATTTATTCCAGAGGAAACTGCACCTCTAACTCATATTTTATAACTACTGACACTCGGCATTTGGTATTTTCTGTCCCATTCTTTGTCTGTCCTGTAATTTTGCTTTTCTTCTGGTAATTGCACCTCCAGCTCAGGTCCATAAGACCACCTGGGTACCCCTGAATACAATTAATACATGAATAGCTGCTTTTCCTCTAGGATGCCCTGATTCATATTTAGGCTAGACCAAATCATTAGTCTAGACATTAGACTTAACTTTTTAGCATACTGGACTTTAAGTTAACATTCACATTCAGCATTTCAGACTCTTCCATTGGATTTGGCTAAGCTCTTTCTTCCCTATAATATGAAATATCAGTTGTTTCAGTGCTCATTCTCCTTGTCAGATTTCTCAAACAAATCTTAAATGTTAGAATCTTGCACAGATCTTCAAAATGAAGCTTCACAAAAAGCTAGTAATTTTTATTTTTGGCTTCAATGTGATACATTAGCAAGTTTAGAAATAGCTCGCATCTGAGATATCTTCTTCAAGTAACCCCTTTTTTCCCCAACTCTGAAAAAGTGTTTACCAGAGACAATAAAAGCAGGTAACCCAACAGTTCCATACCTATCCAAGTGAAAGGCTGCCACTTCTGCGTTGTGTCTGTCATAGCCAGCATATGGTTCTCCTTCCACTACATAATCCCTGGCATATCTGTAATGGAAATAGGTCAAATAAAGTGATTTATGCAGGATTCACATCAACTCTGCTGTTCGGACTAATGAGTGCAATAACAGTGCTATGTCAAACAGACTCTGGGTCACTTTCAAAACGATTGACAATGGGAGGGAGAAAAATTGTTAATGAGATTAAATAGCATACAGACTGTTGAAGTAGCAAATAGGAAGGAAAGGTCAGTAATGTACAGTGGTCTCAAGAGCTTGGGAAGTGGTGCCCATTCAAACTAATGAGTTTTCATTCAACCATATGCCAAATCGCGTCTAAGAACAAAGAGCACAGACCCAACTACAGAACAGGGGACTATTTATACTGGAAAGCAGCAACTCCACAAATGATTTTGGGGTTAGAATGGATTGTAGATTAACATGAAAATACAATCTGATATTGTGGAAGAAATGCCAAACGCAATCTTTAGTAACTAGAAGATCAGCAAGCATGAATCTGAGGACAATACTGGATATAAAAAGACCCTTTATTCTGATGGAGAAAAGACATAATGGACATCAAGAAATATAAATTAGACACTCATTTCAACAACAATGATATATTTTGGTGAAATAGTGGGGATTTTTTTCTCTTTTTTTCTTTCTTTTTTTAATAGATATTACTTAAATAGTCAAGGCAAACACAAACTTCCAAGATTCATGACATTTGAATGAGGTCTAGATAGTGCTTAAGAAGCATGCTTTAGATTACCATAAAATACCACAATTAGGATGGATTTCAAGTAATTTTGAAACCCTCAGAACTTGTCCTCAAACGCAGGTCTTTTTCATGTATTTACAGCAGGCTTTTGAAAACATAAGTGACATTTTGAAAGCTGCAGAGCTAAAACTTGTTGGAAAAAAACCCAACTTCTTGCTTCCATGCAGAGTAGGCAGCTAGTCCTTTCCAGAGCAAAAGGGACAAATCAAGAGAATTCATTCTTCTTCCCCAACCATTAAGTTTTCTCAAAACAGTTTTTAGTAGTAAATTTCACATACCTTTCATGACAAAAGCGAGTAAAGAGACTATCTTACAATGATAGAACAAGACTCTGCGTAAAAGACTAGCTATTCAGCAGTCACAAACAGAACATGGGACTACCATTATGACTAGGGCCATACTGTTTACCTCTCCTATAACCTGTCTAGCGTTCCTATAAATATTCCCAAGATGCACATGTCCTTGATGGAGCATAGTCACTGTGTTCACCTGCACAGACATTCCATTATGGGAATGTAATTTAATGCTTGGTGAAACGCTTTACAGCACTCGCTTATACAGAAAGCACTATAGAAATGCCATGTCTTGCTACTGCATTTACTGGACGAGCAGCCTGCCGTACCACCAAGACTTCTGTGTGAAGGGTTCACACTGTTTAACCACAGCCCAGCCCCACAGCGCAGCTCTAGCCAGACCAGTAACAGAAACAGGCCTGCAAATTCAAGGAGTGGAGGCCAGATTTTTTTTTCCTCATTCTCTAATAATTCATCAACACTACAAAAAAACTTCATGCTTGCTCGACCCAATAGCCTTTGCAGAGAGATGTACTCATTCTGTGATGACAACACTTTATATTTGCAGCATAAAACACACCTTTCTTACTTTACTCACGTTTTTTTTCTTCTCTTTTTGCCTGAAGGCAAACAGTTCTAAAAGCTTTGCAGACATGCACAAGACTCTTCATAAATGTTCAATCACGTCAAACTTCCCTGTGGATCACCCTAAACAGAGGCCATACCAAGGAAGTTTCACTACTCACCCATTCTTCCACTGCTCCTCCAGCATTCACTATTGGCAGGCAGGAAACTCAGGAGGTTTCACTCTGACCTACCAGGCCATTTTACAGGCTTCATGCAGCCACACCAGACACCCAGATCTACTTTTACGACCACTGTCAACTTTCCCTCCTTCCCTGTTTTTGAACTGCATTCTCTCATGGCAGTTTGACATGACCCTTACTCAGAAAGAGTAGGCAGACTTCTCTCCGCACTTCCAGAATCTGCACTTCTGCAATCAGGAGGATACTGCTTAGAAACAGCAGCTTTAACCAACATTCCCTCAGGGCTGAAACAGTGATTATTCTTTTAACCTAAAGACAGGCTGTTTGAGCACCAAAGCTATACAGCCTGAGAGATGTTGGAACAGCAACCTGACATTAGTAGAGGATCAGCAAGGTCTGTCTCACAAATAACAGAATGGCCTTTTTGTTTTTGTATAAATTTGTAATTTAAAGATGAATGCAACAACACGGAGATAAAAAAAAATACATAAAACAGTTATTAATTCAGTCATTGAAGGTAATATTTACCTCTTGGGTTTGAAGACAACCTTCTGTCCTCCTTCAAGTATTAGCAAAGCTTTCAGTTGGGTCCCTTTGTATCCCACATCAGCTTTTATGATTTTCTTTGTTGTCATGGCGTGCATAACGGCCCCTAGCTCTGGTGTCTCCTCGGGATACACCTCCCGGGGCACCACCCATTGGGCTGCAATCTCCCAAGGGGATTGCAACGTATGGTCAAGCCGGGGGTCCAGTTCTACATGGAGGCTTGCCATCATACGGTGAAAGGCGCGCTGGTCCTCCCGGTTGGCAGCTGAGGTGTCCAAGTTGTCAATGAGGAAAACTTTTGTGAAAATGAAGATGACAAGGAGGATGGCCAGCAGCACAACTCGCTGCTTTAGCTTCATGGTGGCGTTCAACCCTTCTCCCCTGACCCTTTCTTCCAAGCGTTACAGGAAGTCTGTTGGAGATCAGGGCGAGGAAGGGGATGTTAGTTAATGAATTTCATTCATAACTTGCATTGTGAAAGGGGTATCACCACTAAAGCGTCTTCTGGTACCCCTAAAAAGAAACAAAACACAAACTTACAAAACTGCATTTCTGCAGATCTCACCAAACTCAAAATCAGGTTTATTCTTGGAACATAAGTCTGCACTTATGTGCACTTGTATCCTAAAGCCCGAACATTTCTAGTAAGATACATGGGGTTTGCTGTCTTCCTGTAGCCTTTCAGAGATCTGCACGAAAAGGGAAATTGCCTGATAGCATCTCTCCACAGCTGAAATTGTAACAGCTGCAACTACCATGGGCAAGACTTTTGCAGAGAATTGTAGTTTAAGTTGATGGCTCCAATTTCACAAACGTTTTTCCATTAGTAAGAAAACCCGTGACCTCTGGTTTCCTAAAGATTTGTCCCTCAAGAGAAAGCTCCCAGGTAGATTTTCCAACATCTGACAACTGGTGAGAAGAGCTGCACAGCCCAGTCTCCTGAATGTACAAGACGTAAGGACAGAATAGACTTAATCTGCTTATCGCCTCTTATTCGCTGCCACTATAATTTACACATTTTTTTCCCATTCTTAAAAAAAAGAAAAAGAAAAAGGGGATATATTTACTTCCTTGCGGTTAACTATGTATCTTCTACAGTCAACTGTAAAACCAATAACCACAAAAACTATACGAAGTACCTGTAATCACAACACTAAAGTAAAAAGAAAAAAAACCCAACAGTAATACTGCCTCTGCTCAGAAACCTCACTTACAACACCGTTAAAGCCACATCTGTATTTCTATATTTACAATGGGCTGCAAGACATGTCTCACCCCTCAACAAGCCTTTGCCAGTACAGCGTTAGCATATAAGGACCACATAACGCAGAATTAAACAACTGTATTTCAATTATGAGGACAGAAATTATCTTCATAATATTAGTTGAACGTAGTCAAAAATCAAATGGAAATGGATACTAAGGCACTTCTCTGAGGAATGCTCAGAGCCAACAGAGATTTCTCTCTGCACAAGCTATGCTAACCATGAAAACCACAAATGGCACCCTGAGCTGTGGTAGGACTAATATAGAAAAGCCTTCTCATGCGATTTAACAATAAGCGTATAAGCCAGTCATTATTAATCATGTCACTGGAAAAACAAGCTGCGCAGGCTAAGTTAATTTACCAGCAGCAACCAAAGGACAGCCAAATTATGACCTGCTGGCCGAACATGGATCACAGCCATCTTCAGCATCTGTGTGGACACGGTGCCCTGTCTGCGGAGGTCACAGGGGGTACAAGGGTTCTGAGTGCCTTAAGCATATCGTTGAGGTGCATCTCCATCAAAGATTAAGACAGTGGCAAACAGCAGATGACAGTAAGGTGCATCCTTTGAGCAAGTCATCAGTGCAGAATCAGGTCTGGCACAGTATATAACACTACTAGTATAAAAAGCACCTTAAGTAAATTTACGTTAAGTCTACAGCAAACCTTCCCTACCTCCCAGCTACGTGGCTCTCCCACGTTCCCAGGCGTCAGTGTTAGCACTCATACAATGCAAGGCAGTGCAATGACCCAGGCAGCCAACCCACCCAAACATTAACCACCTTCTTTGGTTTGCGTGTGAGCCACCTACTAACGCTAGCTTTTGAGCCAATGCACAGTTTACCATCTGACTACAAAACACCAACACTGGCGCAAGTCAGAGAGACAAGGGGGGTGGCACAGCTGTTCCAAGAGTGAGAGATGACCCAGCAAGTGTCTACAAAGCCTACCTATCTACGGAGGGGGACTTGAAGTTACTCAATTCAGCACTGTCACCTAAAGAAAGGCCCTGCCCTTCACGCACCTCCCACCTTCACGCAATGAACTCCGTGAAAGATCTGATCCGTGTTACAGCTTGAGCATTTCCATTTGTTCATTTTTAGCTTCAGTCCTCCTTCACCCAAATCTGGTTTCCAACGCAGTTTCACCAGCATCTGAGGAGAGCACACTACAAGGCCAAGAACAAGTGTCTCTCCTGGCAGCAGCACTACTGAATTTAAGTGCAGGTAAAACTACAGCCCAGGCCAGCACAATGAAGGATAAGCAGCTGGACCACTGAGGAACAGTCACAAAGAGCTCACCAACAGGCACAAGGAAATTCACTAACAAACTGTCAGATCTTCCTATTTTCAAAACCACTCTTTTGAGCACAGCGACCAAGCTGAGCACCACTCAAACTTACAGGCAACATGCTCTGACAATGCAGGAGCATGTCTTTTAGCCCACCTTACCATCTGAATTTTTTTGCTGTCTTTGTCACGCCTCAGGTAACATCTCAGTTCAGCTTGGCCCTTCCCATTTGGCCTCTTACATACTTCCTATAAAACCTGTCTGCTGAAGTGAGAAAGAAAGCGAAAGTCTCCTAATGACAATGAGTTAAAACTAAAACATGAACAAGTGGTTTAATGTCAATGACAATCACTTACAGCCACATAAAACCCCATGAAGGGTAGAGGGTAGGATGAAAGAAGGCTACCGAGTCTCAGAGATCCTTCAAATCAGTACTATTGTCCCCTATTAGCTACGTAATACTGATTTTAATCTACTGGAAAATAAGTGCTTGTGCAACAAATCACATGTTTATATAGCAATTAAAACATATTATCATCTCAATTCTGTTTAGGCAGCCCGTATTTCTCTAACCGTCATGTCAGTGTGCATACTACACACTGCAAGCTCAAGGATGAGAAGCACAGACAAGCAAGAAGCACCTGACCCAAAAGCCTCAATTCTTGCAAATACACAGTTACTCGGAGAGAGAACCCTAAATAATATTTTTCTTAAATCTAAGAAAGCAAACAAAGCAGATCAGGGTATCAGTGTCCCTTCACATTGTAATTTTATAATTCCACTTCTTTAATAATTCTAAATAATTTTTAACATTGCTGTTATCAAGATCTGCTTTCATTCATTTTTAAAATCCATTAGAATTTGTAAGATGTTAAACAGAAGAACACAGCTCATTTCACAACAGTTACTCCTTATTATGAGATATGTATACATAGCATCATGGAATGGTTCCGGTTGGAAGGGACCTTAAAGATCACCCAGTTCCCCCCCCCTCCCTGGGCAGGGACACCTCCCACCAGCCCAGGCTGCTCCAAGCCCCGTCCAGCCTGGCCTTGAACCCCTCCAGGGATGGGGCAGCCACAGCTTCTCTGGGCAACCTGGGCCAGTGCCTCACCACCCTCACAGGAAAGAATTTCTTCCTAATATCTTATCTAAATCTACCCTCTTTCAGTTTAAAAACGTCACCCCTCATCCTATCACTATGCTCCCTGATAAAGAGTCACTCCCCAGCTTTCTTGTAGGCCCCCATTAGATTTGGAGCTCAACTGGGCACACACTTTCCTAGACTGATTTTCAGGAATGCTGAGTATCTCTAGGGGTATTCTTTTAGAGGGAGAGAGGGATGAATATAACTAGAGCCACTACTTTAATTAAAGGTCGTTTACTTAGTTTATCTTCTGTGGCTGCTCTGAAACTAACTTTGGCTGAAAATCTCTAATCATGTTGACAGAATTTTAAAAGAAATAAATTAAACATTTGCTATAAGACATTTCAGTAATTCCATGAAGTGAACACCCGATCCCCACCAAACATTTCTCAAGTGATTACAGTTACTCCCCAGTTTTGCTCTCTGTAGCTTTAAGCAGGTGAGTCTGCCCTGACTTTTTACTGGCATCTGACAAAATGAGTCATCAGCTGCTTTTCTCCAGCAAACAACAAAACACCCCGGAGGTTGCTATGCAATTGATTTCACACACTAGCTGCAGAGCCTGCACATTTCTCTTTAGGTGCCAACACTACGGTCCTTGCTGTACGAGCCAACAAAAATGAATCCCTTCATGAAGTTTACCACGAAGAGCAAAAACTTAAACGTTCTTGTTTTAAATTGAAGATGGCAAAAGTGACAGTGTTGAGGTGTCGTAAGAAAATATTTACAGTTTTGGAAGAAAGTAATTTGAAGAAAAGGACAAGTCTTTGGAAAAGAGGATTATCAAAGCTCAGGAAGAGTGAAGCTGGTCCTGGAATGAGGACAGAGATAGGAAAGGTGGCCACAGAAACAAATGAAATAATAATAAAACCCCAAAATTTGAAAAAGAGAAAAATAGGGTGAGGTGTGAGCACAACTCTGTGGAATGAAGGGTAAAAGAGTCTAGGAGAATGACAAAAGTAAACCCAGGGATAAGTTCAGAAGGAGACTCAAAAAGGAAATAGTTCCAGAAACTGGCAGGGGTGGGAGGATAAGGCAAGGGTTGCTTGACAAAAGGGGCAAAGGGGCAGAGTAGCCACATATTTCTACATAAGTCCTGGGAATACGGAATGCACTAAATGACAGCAGATGCTCTTTGAACCAGATGGCATCAGAGAAGGAAAAACCCAAATAAAGTTTTCATAAGTCAAGGGCCTTTTAAGTCTCTGACCAGAGCTAACACGATACAGTGACAGAGTAATGCCTGTGTCTCCGCCATCCCAGAACAACACACATTTCCTCCTGCTGTTGGGCAGCAGCCGCTGATCTCTCACCAAGACCAGGTAACTCAAAGTCTTTTGGTTTGTGGGTTTTTTTTTTCTTTTCTTTTTTCCCAAACTTCTGCTTAGCATTATATCCAGCTGCCATTACTAAACAGAAGACATAATCGAAAGAGTTTTGTTGCTTTACCACCCAAAGTCCATCTCCATGTTACAGAAGTACAGAAAAACTCACTTCCCTCTCTACCATATTACCATACTCCTGATCAACCTGAAAAAGAAAATAGTCAAAAAACCCCAACCATACCAGCTTTTTAATAGAGTAGTCAACTGGCAGGTTTGCATAAGAAACGCTTCTTGGTTTTCAATACCTCTTTGGGATATTTCCTGATCAATTTTGTCTCTCGTTACAACCAGGTCTGCATTCTCAGCAAGTAACAAGTCTTCCAAGTCAACAGCCAAATAACAACATCTTCTAAATATTACCATGGAGTCCCTGCACACACAAATGCCTCAAATAAAACAGTCCCACTGGCATTATATACCAACATCATACCACTTTACTCCCAGTTCAAAAGGCAGCATGAAACTTGCCTGTTACAAAAAGCCGCAAAATCAGAGCTACCATAAGCAGCCTACAAAGTTAGCAGAGCACCACATCCCAGAAAATTACTTTTATTGGAGTCAAAAGATCAATGCCATGCCATGTATCATAGCCTTACTTTTATATCATAAATCTAGAAAGCTACTATCTCAAAAATGCTTGTGTACGATTTACAAGGATTTTGTTATGCTCCAAATGACAAATAAGGTTCGAGGGCAGGCAAAGGTTTAGTTTGTTAGCACAAGTACACAGAAAATCATAGCTCAAACAGATGCCAATCTGAAATAAATATGGTTAAGTATGCTCCAATTCCTGTTTAAATGCAGGTTTTCTCTTCCTAAATACACTATGCCTTTTGGGATCTCCTATCAAAGGGTCTTTAAAAGTGCTCCAGTAAGTCCTGGAAAACGCCTTGAAGAAACACTGTATACAGTAGCGACATTTTCCTCTTCCCAAAACGTACTTCAGTCTCACCAGAT
Source organism: Rhinoptilus africanus (assembly GCA_013400135.1). Taxonomy (NCBI): domain Eukaryota; kingdom Metazoa; phylum Chordata; class Aves; order Charadriiformes; family Glareolidae; genus Rhinoptilus; species Rhinoptilus africanus. The sequence goes on along the minus strand of VXBO01011180.1, from coordinate 698,777 downwards.
CAATCTTTCTTCCTATCCTCCCCTCTCTGGCCAGCTCCTCGGTAGCTCGTGCCTTCCCTCTCTGCGTCAGCCTTGTTATTTCAGTTTTCACAGGCAGGCTCCCACAGACCTTTGCTTAGACTTTTCAGACTCATTCTGTCACTTCCACTCTCTGCATGCTGCCTGGTTTGTGTGCGACTTCAGTAATCCAATGCACAAGGCTTCACACATATTTGCTTGCCTGCTATTTATCCATCTCTTATTCTGTTATCTATAGGCAAAATTTTTGCGACAATCTATGCTCAAACTTTCCTTTCCACATGCATAAATGCATTCCTGGTTGAGAGCTACAGTGTAGATAAAATATGAAAGATTACAAGCGTTTTAACCGCTGTATTATCTATGCCTATAACTGTAAAAGTCAGTAACTGCCTGATATATTCTCACGCTTCTGAGAGAAATGAAATAATTTTGTCCATCTGTGTGTCCACCCTGCCCCATTATGTTCCTCAGTAACTTTAGAATCCATTACCTACAGTTCTGCCAAATTTATCAGGGGAATACATCCATGAGCATTACAAAAACAACTGTCCAGGTGGAAGACAGAAGGTCCCAAGAAGCTGAAGACAATTTGGTATATACCCTCGATCTTCACCAGCAGCCGGCTGGCCACTGGGCAAGCAGGAACACCTGGCTCAGCTGGCAAACAAGTCCCCAGGAAACCAGGCTTCCTTAATTCTCCTCACAGAACAACTCTCCTTCAAGCACTATGGAAACAAAGTTGATATAATCGCACTTTTCACCGGTAAGCTTTTGGATCCATTAGCTAATTTCAAATACATCTGAGAGAACGGTAGATGTTTTAAAAACAGAGCTTATGTGATGGCAGCAGGCAAGCACAGGGGGAAGGGAACGGCGTCAGCTCCATCTGGGCAATCGGCGTGTGCACAGCTGGTGCACGGAAGGAGCTGGGAACACCATATGAGAAGGAAGGAACTGAAAGTACTATAAAGTGGACTGCTACAGGACATGAGCGGGAGCCAAGGGGACCAAAGCAGAGGGTGCTGGGACCTGGTCACAAAAAACCAAAACCATGCCAGTTTCACCACGAAGGAAACATCTCCCCCTTGTCCCCATCCCAGTTACTGAAGTTCCACCTGACCACGGTGGGCAGATACACAACAAGAGTGACACGAGCTGGCAGTGTTTTAGGGAGCCTCGCTCGACTTGGAAGCGAAACCAAAGCAGTGAGAAAATTCCACAGTCGTCTTTTTCAACTTGATGTTTGTATGTTTATTCAGTTCATGCCTAGGATGGGCACCAAAAACTCAACCAGGGTCTGTACGTCCACCTGACATTTAGCAACAACAGGCCTGTCTCTGCTACAGGATACCACCACTCAATTCCAGCCATTCCCAAGAAGAGAGGCGGCAGTGAACCAGAGGAGAAGAGCCTTGGGTAAGGGAATTGAGCTGCAACTTTGTTAACGCGCAAGGAAACAAAATCTGACTCACCCTCCTGAGATTTTGTACTGTAAATGGAGACAAATGTTATTGCAACTAAGTAGGTCGAACTTAAGGACACGAGGCGTGCAGAGTCATTTTAAAATTCATGTACAGCATTAATACCCTCTTCTGTAATAAGTACCAGGTGGGATCTATTCACGTGGAATTCACTGCCAAGATGAGAATCTACATTTTAGAGTTTTCTGTTTGCTCAGACCCTAAAGCGTGTAGGAATACTGTAGGCCCAGGGCCTCAGCGAGCATCAACCAAACCAGTTGCGCTGCTTACACGCATCTGTATCCAGAAAGGATCTCAACAGACACATCCTGTAAAAACAGCTGAAACCGTGGCTTTGACAGCTACAGCCAGCATTTCTGCTCAGCAATAGGCATCTTATCTTCCCCAGCCGGACAGTGACCTTAGCCGAGCTGCCAGCGGTACCCAGCGGGCGAGTCCACTGGGCAGAGGGCTACTGAGGAGCGGGAGTGCGTGGCTAGGAAGGCAGCAGGCTCCCCGGCTGCGCGGGGCTCTCTTCCCGTCTGAAAGCAAGGATCCAGAAGAGGAAGGAAACGTAAGAGAGTGGACAAACATTCACATCTGCCACAGCCACGTCCGCGAAGCCCTTAACTGCCGGCGGGTAAAATCAGGAGGCGTTTTTGGGAGCCTGGCCTCCAGTGCAGGGAGACGGTGCAGGGGTTTACCAGCGAGGCAGCGCTGCCTCACGCCGGACAAGCCCTGCGGGCCGGAGGACCCGGCGTTGCGGGGCGCTGCTACCGCCGGCGGCGGAGACCCGCGGCGGCGCAGGCCGG
>VXBO01011180.1:670049-696414 GCA_013400135.1 Rhinoptilus africanus | reverse complement strand
CCCCCGCCAGGCCCGGCCGAGCAGCTGCGCACCTGCGCGGGCGCCGCGCGCCCCCGGCCAACGGCCGTAACGGTTCTAACGGCTNCCCCCGCTCCACTCGCCGGCCAATCAGCCGCCCGCTTTTCCCTCCCCAAGGGGACGCGGCGCGCTCTCCCATAGGCCGGCTCCCAGCGCCCTCAGCCCTTCTNTATATATATATATATACCCACACCCCTATACATATTAAGACTATGTCACTGCCCTAAACAATCCACCGCCTTTTAAAACTTATCCACAGCATGAACAGAATTTGTATATCTACACGCAGGCTGCTGCAAATAACCTATTTAATTTTGGGTTTCCCCCTGTGTTTACACATTCCTAATTAAAACAAAACAAAACAAAAAAAAAGCTCCAGCGTCGATTTAATTTAGCAGGTGTTCCTCGGACGTTTGGCAGCGAAGGCGCGAGCTGGTGCGGCGCCAGCCTGCCTCAGCAGGAGCCACCACGGAACAGCGCAGAAACCTTCCCAGGAAAATATCAGAGCAAAGAAAGGCGGCGGAGCAGGGGGTTGACAAGGCACGTTCCGTCACACATGCACCACCCAGGGCGCGCAGGCACCGTATGTGCTCCATAACGACAGCCTGTACATCCTGTTCCTCCACGGCTCCTCGCTATCCACAACACTTTCCCCCTCGTTTCTGCTCCACACCCTGTTCTTCACCATTTTTTGTCCCTTTTGCCCACCTTATTTCCACTTATTCCTGCAATCAGCCCGTCAGGCCAGGGGAGATGACTCCCTCTCCTTTCTTCAGACCTCCTGAGCGCACCTCCCGTAGTTCTTCACCAACCCCGTACCCACCATCCAGGTCTCCCTTAACTGCATCTTCCTTTTCCTTACACAAACTTGAGCACAGGAAGTTCCATCTAAACCTGAGGAGGAACCTCTTTCCCTTGAGGGTGGCAGAGCCCTGGCACAGGCTGCCCAGGGAGGTGGGGGAGTCTCCGTCCCTGGAGACATCCCAAACCCGCCTGGAGGCGTTCCTGTGCCCCCTGCTCTGGGTGACCCTGCTCTGGCAGGGGGTGGGACTGGGGGATCTCCAGAGGGCCCTGCCCACCCTGTGGTTCTATGAAATTGTCACTCAAGACTACACACTATTCATTTTTGTGGGCTCCTCTGCGGCAGCTCCATCCCTCAGCTGTCCTCCTCCACGTGGCAAGGGGCAGAGTTCACCACCAGGCACAGCGGGAACGGAGACACGGGGTGGGCTGTCAGGGAAGAGGGGAGCTCGTTAGGAAACGCACCGTGGTTACGTCCCAGCCCCGCTGGCTTTGGCTTCCACCAAGTCCTGCCTGAGCCAAAGAAAGTCTCTTTCTGCGGCGCTGGAAATCCCTCGCAGAGAGACGGCCAGAATGCGGTGGGGAAATTTTCACCTTGCACATGGATCTACCAAGTCCCACACAGAGCATCCCGGATTTCTTTGGTATCCTGCATCCTAACAGCACTATTTTTATTATCATTGGCTCGCCGTGACTTTATAGAAGTAGTTGAATGCAATACCTTTGACTACTTTAAGACTGCAACAAATGCCGCATTCGCAGACTGGCCTGTCTGAAGTGGAAAATAAATATATTTCTTTCCAGGAATTTTCCCTTCCCCTCCTCCTTTTAAGCCTCGGAATGAAAACCTTTTTTAACGGGACTTTTTAAAACCCCTTTGAAAAAAAAATATCATACCTAGTACTTTATGACTTCCTGCCCCAAGCTTCCAAGCGTCACAAGCAAACATCTTCCCAGATGTCCACAGACAGGATACTTTTCTCGTGCAATGATACTGCTGGAGGCAAAGATACTTAAATATACATATATATTAATAGCGCGGTTTCATTGTTATGGACTTCATCTCTGCTAACTCCTCATCGAATTAAAATTTTAAACCTAACTGCAGTTATGGCTTTCATTATTAATTAGCACATTAATATTTCAGTCTGAGCACTTGACTACAGCTATAGAAACATTATGAGCGGGAAGCGGCTAAGAGGATTAGGTTACGGACAAGCCACGGAGCTGAGGACGGTGGATGGCAGAGGGACCAGGAGGAGACAGGGTAGTCATGATGGGCTACCGTCTTCCGAAGCCAACAGGCGGAAGAGCTCCATCATTGCTTGCCAAGGAGACAGCGGACTCCAGGAAGATCAAGAAAAAGAGCTGAGCTTGGGCTCTCTACAAAAATCCGTAGGTCTTGGGAACAAGGACTGTCTCAGGCTGGAGAACAAGGTCTGACTGGGGAACAGCAGTCAAAGGACCGTCTCGAAAGCTGGGGCTGGTGTGGGAAGGCAGCCAGAGAGGCTGTTAAATAATTCTATCTGCTCCAGGAAAATCTCTGCGTGCTCAGAAGGAGAAAGCTTTAAATCAACATGCACACTGTCACCAGATGCTGCGCAGATCTTCCTATTCAAAGAGGTGGGTGATCCTGGCAACAGACTGAAATCGGATTTATACAATACAAAAGAAATTCCCGAGTCAAGAACACCACTTAGACCCAGCGAAGCATGTTAAGTGTTGCTGTGCAGAAGATATCTATATAAAATAAAACCACGTGCCAATGGAAACAACAAGCTAAAGTTACAGAAATAATTTCAGACAGGGTGACGCTGAGGTCAGGTATCAAGCACAGGCTCTCGCCTGGAAACTCTTCAACTGAATAGGTGTTATCGCCACCTCTGTATTTCTCCCTGCTAGGCAGCGGGGAGAACAGGTATCCATGCCTTGACTTACCTCTGAAGAGGAATTCTTGGATATTGTGAAACGGGAATGGTGAAAGAACCTGAAGCAGCAGGAGCAGTGGAGATGAGACAGAGGCTGGGGAAGGGCAGGGTAGGTGGGCTGAGGAGCACTTACGTGTGCAGGGTCTACTCCATTTCGCCAGGCTCGGCTGCATCCCGTCGTGTCAGTATGGTGGTTCACGCAGCCTAGCGGCCACCCTCCCCACGCCTTCCTTGGGGTGCTACCTTTAGGCAAAAGGAAGGGCTTTGTTCAGCGTAAAGATGCCACAAGAAACCTTTCACGAGTCTGGAAAGTGGCAAAGGAGTCCCTCAGTATGTGGTCAAAAAAGCCATATCCTTAGTACCGGCATCAGATGGATGGGGGATCTGAGCTTCGGACCAAGCATGCAGGAGTCTCCCAAGCAAGCACGATAAGCAACAACGATGATGGCTCAGTTAAGGTGACCTCATTAGTTGCCAGCGCGTTTGCTGGCGCTAAGGAGCAGACAGGCCAGGCAGGGCTTGCTCCTCTCTCCTGGACCTCTCCAGAGGGAAGGACGGCAACAGACCTCCCTCTCCAGATGCAGCCTGAGGCACTGTGCCCTCCAGCTGCTGGTCACTACCAGCAGATGAAATCACCAGCACCAAACTCCTGCCCCCTGAGAAGTTCGGCATCATCATTCCCTAGTGTGCTTCAGGGAAAAATCCAGGGGGTTAGTTTGTAAGGGTGCTCCGAGCCCCCTGGGGTGATTTTGCCTGAAGCAGATGAGGAAACGCACACCCCAGCTGCTCCCCAGACAGTGCCGGGTCAAAGAGTTACAATAAGAAACCACATGTGTTCATATTTTAATAGAGTACCGCACCCTGAAGCATGAAGTTAAAGCAGTTATACAAGAGAGTAAAAATCTTTTTATAGTAGTGTCAGGCTTATTTATACAATTAGATTGTAATTTCTAGAATTAAAAATTGGTTGTTTTTTTTTTCCCCCCTCCTAAACTGTGTTTAACTGGGAAGACAAAAGCATACGTTTAACATTTAAACTTCCTTAATTGCTTTTAAATGTCACTGCAAATTAAACAATGTTTATTTGCAGTATAATTGACAAGGAGCACAAAGACATCCCCTCTCCACCTGAGCAGGGAGGCTGGGAACGCAATAGCGTAGCAATACAAATTTGCATTGCACAAGCTGATTTTAGACTCTGGGTGTGTGTACCTTTGATGGCCCCATGCCTGTTTCTGCCTGTTCTCCTAACGAATCCCAGCCTAATTCCCCGGTAGAGCAGCAGCCAGGTCACTACAGGTCAAACCTCCTGCTGCTGAGGGGGAAGAGTCCTGATCCCTTGGAAGCGCAACCCAAAAAGCAGTTAAACGAAGCCCAGAAGTTGGTTGGGGTGGGTTTTCCATGGAGCACAGCTACTACCCTCTGCATCCTTCCCACCAGGGGCTGTGCCGGGAGAAGGCGGAGAACTTGAGCATTGTTAAAATCTCATCAGAGCTGCATGAACACCGAAAACCTGACAACAGCACTGGAGTGGCCATTTCAAACCAGTCGGTCCAGTCACCGCAAAAACAAAATCCAGGGAGCTAAAGGTGGGTTTCTCTGCTTTCACCTTCTGCATGAAAGGAATGAAAGATTAACTTTTTTCTTTCTTTTTTTTTGACTCAGTATTTTTAAATTAAACTGCAAGTCTGGTTTGGTTGCTTCATGAAGGACCAGCGGCCAAAATCAATTTCTGGAAGGTAGGGTCCGGTGAATAAAAGCTGCGCGCATTATTCTGAGTCTTGTTTAAAAGATGAGGGTTCAGCACAGCCTGGGAAAAAGCAAGGGAAAAGAGGGGCTGCCTTGCTTGGAAAACAAACTCCCTAGAGCAAGATGGTGCCAAAGAAAAGGAGCAATACCTACAGTACAGAGATTTCCTTTTCCCATTAGAAACAATAAAAGTGTCAGAGATATTGGATTAAAACAATAGTATTCTCAAGCTTCTCATAACAAGTCAAGCCCTGCTCAACTGAAAGGTTGAAACAAGTCACTGTACCACGATAACATGCCAGCCAGGCTTTTGTATACCTTTCTTCTTCTCTTGTATGTGTGTATGAGCCTGAAATAATTCCAGATATTTAAATCAGAAGTATCTGACTTTAGAGCAAACCAAGTCAGTCGCGCAGAGGCTCTTACTGTTCTCCCAATCACTTTTCCAGGCTGTCACCAGAGTCATGTGTTTTATTTTATTTTATTGGTGTGACTGTTTTACCCGATTCCCAGTGTGAAAGCCCTTCATTCTGCACCTAAGCCTTCTGAAAGCGTGGCTCAGCCATTTTGAGAGCCATCACAGCAAAGATCCTGGACCCAGGCTTGAGAACCGACCTGGGGTCAGGATTAAGTAACGTGGAAAGGAAAGATCCCCGACTAGGCTGCTTAGACAACAGCTACGGTTCTAGGGCCGAAAGAGTTCCTTGCATGAAAAAGCCTTCCAGTTCCTCCCCTGGCGAGACGGGACATCACCCGAACTTACCTTTTATTTAAAAGGAGCGATCGAAGCCGCGTGTCCTCCACGGCTACCGGCTGACACGCTTCCTCACAGATAACCCTCCTGATGGTTTCCCTTCAGGGCTTAGGCACCTGCTGCAGAATACAGAGTGAATTTATCTCTCCCCTTTTGTTCAGAAGGTGACTGAGCACCTTTCACTGGCAGTGAACTCGGGAAGCAACCACAAGGAAATACACCTCTGACCGGCAGCCCCTGGACCAGGGTTGGCTTGGCGGCGATGGAGCCTCCATTACCCCACCTGCAGCTGGTGGGACTGCAGATACTGCATCTGGGGCACAACCAGGAAGGGTGCTGGGGGGGTGGGGACAATGGGAGGGCAAGCCCAGCCATTTGGGGGCTAAGCTATTCACATGTCGAATCTAATCCTATTTCTATGAGTGTTTCCAGTCTTGGAAGCTGGATCTGTCTGTAAGAATTTTTTGTCTATAACTACTTCTCATCACAAAGCTTTTTACAGAGATGCTGGGTCTGTGCAGAAATCCCTTCCCCAATTTCTGAGATAAGGCTCCCACTTGGGACAGAAGTGACCGCGTGGCCAGCGCAGTGCTCCCCCGTGCAGCAGCTTCGCAGAGCGTATTAAATACTGATCTCAGCAGACGAAAGTATGGAGCTCGAGGGAGAGTTGCCGTGGCTAGTTAAGTAAAACCATACTGCAATTTGGCTACTGCTCTGAAATATTCATTATTTTGAGAAGTGAGATGGTATCTTTAAAGCCCTCGATACACTAGAGCTTGAACTTCCTCTAGGATGGAAGGCATCTCCAAAGAGGGAGCGAGGGTCTAGCACTAAGGCCGATCAACCAACATCATTCCTCCAGTGGGAAAGTAATTCCTGAACACTAACTGCATCCAGCCTTGCTCACCCACAAAAACAAAGATCAACGTCTTGCAAACAGCTCTAGCAACCATTGAGTTTATGTGACAGCTCCTTTCTACTGCATGTTCTGTCCCTGCTGGGCCCAATGCAACTCAGTTCTCCCCTCTGCAGGCAATGCAAACACCAGGAAATTAAACATGTTATCATCCTTGGAGGAAATTAATTAGAACAGGGAATTCTGGAGGTGAATAGTGCACTTCCAGCGCTCAGGTTCACCGTGTTTCAGACAGCATATGAGAAACAGGAGTGCTCTCAGACTGCCGTCATCTCCCGAGCAATGCCTGGCTGCACTCCCATCACCAGGAGCCTCCTCAATAACCATCCTCTTATTTCTGATCATTAACCTTGTGCATAAATGGGGATCCTGTGCTCAACGGGAGTGAAAAGGGAAACTTATCCTCTTTTAACTGGGATGCTCTCTGCCCAGAAGTAAATGCAGAACACAGACACAGTGAGGCATCCCAAGACACACTCCTAAGAGCCAGCCAGCCAGCCAAGGGACTTGCAGCAGGAACAAGCAAAACACAGAGTTGTTGCTCTGCATATTCAAAATGCACATTTACAATCAGACAAACCTTCTTGCTCTTGCATTTTTAAACAACAGTCCAGACTGGAAGGGAAATTATTAGCATCCCGATTTCACCTCGGCATGGAGCAGCTCCCTCCCAATGGTTCTAGCTGTGCAGAAGAAAGTCCTTTGGGAAACTCAACCCATTAGAGGTACCTTTTTCAGATCTTGTAGAATATTCCTCATCATCCTCTTTTCTTTCTGGCAAATAAGCTTTTGTGGATTTAGCTACAAGATTTTTTTAAAAAATATGAATTAATTCTAATAGAAAAATTATAAAGGATTTTTATTTTTTAATTGGACTCAGAAAAAGATGAATCTTTTCACTAGAAAAAAAAAGTTTTCTCTAAAAGAGGACACAAAGGAATCTAATTACTGGCCTATAGTATCAGGAACAAGGACCAGCAAGACCTGCAGAATGTCCCTCCACACGTCTCCACAGGGTGTCAGTGTTATTTCAAATTTGGGTCATTTTACATTGGAATCAGACTAATTTTCTCACCACATTATTTTTATGAGTCCACCCCTCAGAGAGCTGCTGCCACCACAGCCTGCTTGTTACAGAGCTCCCCCTTTCCTCCCATAGTCAGCATTAAAATGAAATTCCTTAAAACGGGGAGATAGAAACACATAGTCATGGTGGTCTGGGGACAACGGGAGGATTTCAGAGAGATTTGGAATGGGGTTGACATTCACCACTCCAAACCTGCCACCAGTTTGCTGGCGGGATTCCCAGTTCCTGCTGGGTGATGATCTTTCAGCAGGTGATCCAAAGCTCTTCCACATGCACCTACCCAGGGCTGTAGGTCCTTTCCCTGACAGATACGAGCATCGCTGGCACTTCAAGAGACGGCTGCAACCCATTCTGCTTTTTAAAGCCGTTCGAGAGCTGACTCTGAGGCAGAATAAAGCTGGTTTAAAGTTGACCCTTGCCAAAAATTATTTTCCAGACACGTTACTAATATGGCTGTGCTGAAACAAGGTCCCACTGTACTCTGGCAGATGTGTGGTGCGACACACAATATCCCCACCGACCTTGGTGTACTCCAAGTGACCGCACAAGCCGGCTTCAGTTCTTCTGCAGGGGCTCTGCTAAGGACGCCTTCCGAACCAACACTCCCATTCTCGTCGGCTTTCTTCAGTTTCCATAGGTCCAGCCTGCCTTCCGCAATACCTCTACTCATACAATAGCTGCCCTTCTAACCTGTAATTTTGGGAGAGTTATTGGATCTACACCTCAGTTGTATGTCCAACAGGGATGAATCCTGGGTCAGGAAGTTTCTACAATTACTAACTACTCAGCGTTTCAGTTCTTTGTTATATTATTCTAAAATAGGCCATTTCTCATCGATATTAAGGACATAATCCCAAAGTTTTCATGGACGCAATACCCAAGAACATGCTTGTATAGGGACAGGCAACAAACAGGCAGCATATGGTGTGCTTAGCCCTGCAGAGCTCATGCTCTGCCTTAGATATTCAGCAGTAGTTTGACAAACAGCAGTGTTTTTCAGCAGAACCACCCATTTAAGTTGCCCCCATCGTGCTTCTCACTATTTATCCTCCCATTCCTACGCCAGCCCTTCAGTGGTGCCAACACAATAGCTTGTGAGGCCGTGCAGTAAACTGAACTGCAGAATTGACCTTGATTAAAAATCATCTGGCAACAAAGTAAGGAAGTATATATTTAACCTTGATTAATTATTACATCTAATTCACCAACTGGCTGCACAGTAGTTGTGCCACCAGGAAGAGGCATGGGAGGAGCGGTGGGTGGGAAGGAGGTGCTGGACACAAATTAGCGCTGTTGACAACAGCAACGTTCAGTCTGGAGTACCCTTGGAGTTTGACCCACATTAGAATAACAAAGAGCCGAAACCCCAAATCTCCAGAAACCTTGGGGTCCGATTTCCCATAAATGTCAGGGTTTTCATGTTCCTCCCACGCAAGCAACCATCTTACCTTCTCTGCCAGATCTGTCCCGATCTCTGCAAGCAGAGAAGCTCAGAGGTTGGGAACAGGCAGCTGGACTCCTCATCTCCAAGCCGATACTCACTTCACAAGCTCAGCATCTCTCACAAGGTCATTCACAAGATCATGGTTAGTCAGAAGCTGGTCAGTGGGTCCTCCGGTCAGTGGCCAACCTTCCTTGCTATAGCCCTTTTCAAAGGCTTTTCTATGGGATGACCACTACACTTCTATTAAATTATGACTACTTTTTCAATCTGAAGGAAGCTGGAGGAGTTGTGACGTGATGGTGGCAGGTGACACAAGGGGATAAGGGCCTTGTGTCGGACAGGTGACCTGATGGAAGGCCAGGCTCTGGGATCAATGCCAACTATTTCCAGCATAGAAGCAGGAGAGGAGGATGTTTCCTCTCTAGCTGCAGTTCTCAAGGGGAAAGCGAGGAAGATCACATGCCCCAAGGAGACTCCAGAAAAAGACAGCATCTTGCAGACCTTCACCAAGACTCCAGAGCAGTCGTTGTGCTATGGATTGTGTCCTGGCTGGATGAAGACAGCTGGTTCTTTCTGCTTTCCCCTGCCACAGCAGCGCAGGGCACCGAGCAGGCTACCCACCTCACAGCAAGCCCTGCTCCTGCCCAAAGCTACCTGGTGGTCTGCAGGACATGAAAAGACTTTGGAACAGCTGCACTAGATGATGGTAGAGAAGGAATATTGACTGGGACCGCTGTGGCTATTTCTTAAGTCTTTAGAAAAGAAACATCACGGCAGCTATTTAGTATGGTTTTTGAAAATTCAAATATTGACAGAAGGAAGTTTTCCAAAGGATGCCAGCAGCTTTTGCAGCAATCCCAGTAGTAGAAACACACTGCGGCATCAGATGTGGGCTGTAGCCCAGACCAAACCCACAAGCTCCACACAGGCGGGAGAACTACCAGCCGAACTACGGCAGCACTTCACCCTTCTGCAAGATGTTTGACTGTGCACTGGAGCAGGGGGTGGCGAGGGTTGGAGGGTGGAAGGGAGAGGCTAAAATGCCCCGAGGAACTACAATCTCACTTGCCAAATTCTGCATTTTACTAGGAAAGGGAGAGAGTGACTTCACTTTTTACCTCCTCTTCCCCACTTCCCCTGCCCCAAACAGACAGATGTGGCTTTGCAAGAAATTNTCTGCAGGCTTGAGGATGGATGAGGCGACCTGGGAAAACTGGCAGATGGAAAACCCATTACAGATGTGAGGTTTGGAGAATAAGGCTGAGGGACAATTTGAGAGTTGTAAATTTTAAGTTTGGGGGTATAAATGCATTGCTTAGCAACAAAAACCAAATAGGAAACAAGAAGCCTCATGAGAGAGACGCTTAAATATTTTAGAATCCCTATTTGAGGTGAAGACTACATTACCAGAGACCTGAGGGGCTGCTATTCTCAACAGTTAGAATCAAGATAGAAAGAAAATGAGGACTTTACCCCCATTTCCACACAGAAATGTATTTAACTTATTTGGGGCAAGAAAAACAGTTATTTGTTTGTTCCCATATATGTTTTGCATGGTGCATAGCTGACAATATCAGAACACATTGTGTATCTTGAAGCACTTTGCTACCCAGGAAAGATTTCTCATTATACGTTCAAGTATATGCAGGGAAGCTGCTTTACTGGGGTCTACAGTCATTGCTACCATATGTCTGACCCTCGCTACATGGTCCAATACCTTTTTATGCTGCTGCATAAATCTTCTCCTAAAATTCCTGACATCTCAAAGGATGGCAGGGGCCTCCATCTCAAGGGAGAGGAGAGGAAGGGTGAAAAAGAACAGATCACCTGGAAACAAACGCCTAATGTTTTACACTGGTTCTTTACCATGAAAAGACAAGGAAAAAGGGGACTAAAAAAAAAAGACATTACCAGCTTTGGAAGGTCAAGTGTTACTGCTTTTGCTTTTTTTGATCCATTGAAACACTAGGAACGAAGTAAAGCAAAGCACAAAGCTTCCAAACGAGCCTGCTACCAAAGCCTCACCTTCTGCAGCAAAACAGTAAAGGAACTCATTAAAGATTAAAAAAAGAAACTCACGAGAAACCAAAACTCCCTTTAGAAATTCTTTTTCTTCTACGACCCTGTAAAAGTAGTTCTTTAAATACATGCACATATGCACACACACATATGTATGCATGCATACATTTATATACAAAAAGAGTAAGCATCAGGCAGTTCTTTGCCTTATTATGGGGTATTAGCCCATGATATTATCTCTGGGGTATGCTGAATCAGTAGGAGCATGCTCTGATCCTCTCCTGCGCTGCCGAACACGACATCATTCTGCTTCTTTCATGAGGGAGGTCCACATTAGTGGAGTTCGGAAATAACCCAAGTTGTTCCCATTTGGTTTTGCTCCTTGAGCTAAAAGGGATGTTCCAGGCTCAGGGTGGTTGTTTGTGGGGTTTTTTTCCTTTTTTTTTTTTTTCCCTATCTGAAAAATCATACAAGCACAACCAAATAACCCTTGAAATAACTAACATCTGCAAGAGTTAAAATCAGTAGGAAAGTTTCTTGGCAGCTTAGAACTTCAGGCCAATAAACCCAGCTGGTTGGATATATACTTTACCTTTAAAATTGATGAAAAAATAGACACATAATAGACACAACTTGTTTAATCTAACGGCCAGAAATCAGCAGCACAAACATTACTTAGACAAAAGGCATTCTGACATAAGACAAAATAGTTCATCGCTTGCACATTTCTCCTAATGTGGAGGACTAGAAGAGTTTTATAATTCTCTAGAAAGGGAAGACAGAGAATGCAGTATCAAAGAGAGCTGAAAATTTTGCCTAGAAATGCATTCAATTGCGGTCTTTAGTATATTAGTGAAACCAGTTCAGAGTTAAAAAAAAAAAATCCAGGAAATCTGGATAATGATTATTCATTACTTCAGTACAAGATAGAACAAGGCCTGGAAGGGCTGCCCTGGGTCACTGCCTCCTGTCCTCTTGCCTGCCCTGGGACCACATAATTCTTTTAAGAAATGCACTTGGCTTTGTTTGCTGTTCAAAAAAGGTGAGGTAACAACATGTAGGCCACCTGAAACTGAAAGCGTGAAGGGCTAACATGATCAACATCAATAAATTTTGAAGAGCTATCACAATATTACAAGCTAGTGTTACCTTTAAAGATGAGGGGAAACAGGTATTTCTATATGGATCCCCAGTGGTTTTATAAGGAGCACTACATCAGCTGAAACTTCCAGATGCAAGTACCATGAACAAGATTCAAAGGACCGTCTCCAACCATGGTTAATCTCCTAGCATTAAGAGATGTTCAAAATCCAACTGAATACCATTTTGCAGGCGTACTACGAAAACGGTGTAAATCAGAAGGCACTGTCTGCTGCTATGTGCCTGTACACCTGCCTGAAAGCCAACACTAAGCCCTTTCTGGAAGACAGGCTTTTTGGAAATGGCTTGATCTTTGGCCAAAAGACTTGCGTAAGAAAAGCTCGTATAGGAAAGATTTCGCATAGATAGTTTTAGCTTGGCTGGGACAGGAGCAGAGACCACAAGCAGGAGGCTGATGGTAGAAAGGTAGCGGGTGTTCAAAGGACATGAGCTTGTGTTCACCTCTCCCATCTCCCCGTATAAACCCACGCCGGCAGGGCCATCAAGACTTCATTCCCTCCACTATCCTTGCAAGGCGTTTTATGCTTTGCAGACCAAAGTAGTGAAGGAGCATCTTTCCAGTCCCTGAATTAAAGACTAGGTTATTAAATCACTCACATGTCTCATTTACCACAAAGTAAATTTAAGGAGAAAGAAATGCCTACTGCAGAAAATTACTTGGTAGATCCGCACCAGCAGATGACCTTAATAAACAAGAGCCCTAGCAGCTCCCAGTAGTCTTTATACAATCAGTTAAAACTATTTGACAAGATGGGAAATACATGCCAGAAACCGATGGTCTCCATCTAAGCGTGGACTCCCTGCTGCTGCTAATGCTAATAACACCACTAACCCGGGGTAACATTAGCTGGAAAGTTTTACAAAGTTCTTTCAGATAGCCAGGGATTTAGATTTCAAGGACGAAAGAGGCAGCAGAGCCTGGGATATTAAAAAAACCAAACCAAACCAAAAAACCCTCCAAACTCAAACCACTCCTATAATTTCCTCTATTTTTGTCTCTCCAAAATTCACATGGGTCTTCACTGCACAAATGCAAAAAAGCAAAATAAAACATAAACTCATTATTCAAAGTTTGCCGGCTGCTTTTCCTTGCAGTGAAGCTCCTTTTTCCACAACGGTCCCATCACAGAGGCTTTGCGAGCCTGGCCTGCTGCAGCACTGCCACCCAACCTGGCTTGTATTTATTTTATTATTTTCGTTTTTGGAAGAGAGGGGCACAGAGAAGGCATAGTGAGAAATGAGCCTCGCTTTGTTGGATTCTTTCCTGGATAAAGGTAGAAACTCCTACCAATGCAGCCAAAAGCATTCCCCTGGCCAACAATGTGACACCAGGTCACTTGACGCAGGGAGCTTAACAAAAGGGAAAAAAAACCCCCAACCCTCAGAGTTTACTCGTACTCGTGAGTGAAAACAGGCTGCTAAAAATTGCACTAAAATTTAAGAGCATTATAGTGTGGAAAGTGAAATCCCATCAGATATTCCACTGGAAAACAGAAGGAGCAGCTTCTCCAAGCGCGAGGCTGCTCTTGGAGAGCGAGAGGCAGCCAGCAGCCAAGGGGCTGGACAGGCTCGCCCAGCAGAACAAGCCCCACTTTTTTTTGGATGCTGCTGAAACTTGCCACTGTTGCTGAAACCCTGGCTTCGCTATGGGCTTCACGCAGAGATAGATAGATGTGGGGCAGGAGAGACGACGGGGGAAAGGGAAGGCAGAGAGAGAGAGAGATAGGAAGGGAAAGGGGCTGCTCTGTTCCCCACCCCGTCCCTCCTGAAAAGGCTCCTTCAGCCAGACCTATCTGCCAGTCTCCGATTTGCCTTTCAAGATTATGATGCTCTTTGATTTTATTCATTCCTGCTGGAGGTTTTGCTTAAATATAAACAGCAGAGCATTTCAGAAGGAATTAAAAAAAAAAAAAAAAAGAAAAAAGAACCAAGAAATTCCCCAAACCTCCAGGCACATTTTAAAACACATTAAAAACGACACAACAGTAACAGCTTCATACATACCACAGTTGCAGTGATTTGAAGCAAAAGTAAAGAACACTGAATATGCTAGTGTTTTGTTTTAAAATAGGGCCTATAGACTTCACATTCAGGCTGGAACCTTCTACAACACCAAAATCTTCCCTTCTTCCCTCTGGAGGAGGGTGAGAAATCCAGCGATTCCCACTTTTCCCACCTTCATTTCTGTTCCTCCATCTCCTCCACGTGCTGGACTCCGGGAGACCAGAGGCTTTTGTGAGGTCCCTGGGACTCCGGGAAACACAGGCAGCTTTACTTTGGGATTTACAACCAGTAGGTGAAGAACAACTCAAGAGGTGTTTTATTACTTGTGATGAGGGACTATCAAAGAAGCCACTGGGTACTTTGCCAGCCCTTTGGTGTTGTTTCTTTAGTTCTTGTTGGCAGCGGTCTTGGTTATTGCTCTATTTTTCTTTCCCCTCCCACTCGCTTATCTTTCATCTTACAGCTTCCAACATTGACTTAATTGCAACGCACTGTATATTTCTGAAGAAATTTCAGCTGCTAGAATTAAAAAAGGCAGCAGCTCAAGCTTCTGACAGAGACAGGCCAAGATACGACTCCAGCACTTTATCACAGCACTGGTTGTGCAAACAGAAAATGAAATCCTGGTCTTGAACTCCAAGGCTCCCAGCAATCCCCAGCCAAGGACGCTCAGTTCAGTAGCACCTCTTTTCGATTCTGCCCTGCCAGCACAAGGGCTACAGTGAGACGAAACAGGAACCAGCGACGGGACCCTTCGGCTGACCAACCCACAATCGGGAAGCACGCCCGGTAAAAGACAAGGATGGCCATAAACCTATGAGCTGCGTTCCTTTTTAACCTTAACCCAGATGCTTTTCTATTTCCCCTGTTCAGAAAAGGGAAGTTAACGGCCTTTGCCTGAAGTCAGCTCTGCAAGTCTCTCGAGCTACCAGTAAAGGTAGAAGGCTCCTTTGCACAGATTTTAACATTTTTATTTTCTGGTTTGAAACACAGCCAAATGATGGACAGCTTTTCCTTTGGTAAGCACGGGGCTTTAACAGCACGTCCTACCTTGCAATTAACAGTGGTGTCTTGATTTCTTGACTCTTTCGACATGAAGAATGGAACCAGACAGTCAAACAGCGTGTGGAAACTATGAGTTTACTCTGTTCTTGTGCTTTTAGCATTTCTCAAATACTGCCCAAAGTAAAAGCTCAGACTTGCACTGAGTGGCACGTGTAGAATCTCTCTGAAAGACAAAGCAATTTGCCAGTTTCAGAAGTGTAGGTGAATATCTACTGACACTCATTTGCACTGTGTGCAAATTAAAAGGCCCAAACCAGGGCAGTTATGCATTATAGCATCACAAATGCCAATAGAGATGGACCAGCTGCCTGTGTAACTTAAACAAAAACGAGGAGAGAGAGGTGGTGTACGCTGTTAATCTACGCTGGAGGATTTTGAAACAAATAAACCTCTATTAATCTTTCCTGGCTTGTACATACAGATGTTTTACTTTTTGTAACACTATTTCAAGTTCGACCCAGATGTTGTAAATCAAGCTGTAATGATCATTAAATAAATTAAAAAAGCATTTATTCCATCCCTTCAGCATGGGAAGCAGTTCAGCAGGGCAGAGCCCCCAGCCTCCGCAGGGAGCGCGGATGGCATACTTGACCCTGGCAACTAGACGCGGTTCAAGCAGCGGATCTCTCTGTAAACGGCTCCTCCTCGAGCCAAGACAGAGACTTCCAGACCAGTGTCTCTGAAACGGGAAGCACTGGTGTATATAAAATGCACCCACTTTCTGTGCTGACAATAACCACAAGTACTGGACCACATACGTAGCTATTTTTAGCACCAGATTTTTTTTCTTTCCTTTGCATTGAGAGCTACAAGGTCTTTTAGACACCAAAACTGAATTTTAAAAGTACTAACAATTTTTCTTTAATTTATTTTTTGGTAAATTCTATCTTCACCAAGAACCCTTCATGTTTATGAAATCCCCTATTCACTTTTTCCATAGATTTCACTGTTTGTAGTGAGCCTTAAGTTCTATACAGACTCCTATGAAAATGACCAGTTAAACCCAAGGAAACGTTCATCTTGTTTTTCCAATACCACCATTACTTTTGTATTTACTCCTTTTTATTTGCTGTTTTGCAATGCCTTATGTTGGCCTTACAACCATATCAGCTCATTACTACAATCCTTTCTGTTGTCAAATTGTTTAAAAGAAATGCCTATGCTTTTATGTAATAAACATGAAAATACTCAAAAGATAGAAAACTGCAGCCCAATGTAAATCGTGATGGGACACTGATAATAAACAAACCTCATTCATAACAGACAAAGCAAGAAATCCTCATTTAACACACCAAATAATTTACCCTTAGCCAGAAGGACACTCAGTCTGACATTCAAACAGCCGTCTTTGTATGTACAGAGAAGCTGCCAAGTCTCCATACTTGAATGATCTCATAGACTCTGGAAAAAAAAAAGAAAACCAAAACATTTTACCATACTAGCTGAATACATAGGGGCATAAAAGGATCGACTTTAAAGCATTTTAGTGGTTTGGGTCCTAGTACAGGTCTGTAGACAAGCTTTGGGAAAAATTATGACCGCAAAGTCACAGAAAAATAAAAGACCTAAGCAAAACCTTCTTTAAGTTTTCTCGCCTACAAGAGTGCTACGAAGAATACCCCCCCCCCAATATCTACTGCTGTTCTCTCCCCTACTAGTACCAAGCGTAACTTGTACTTGTTTCACAAATAAATGAAAGGTATGCAGCAAATTATAACCACTGTTGGAGAAGTTAAAGTGTAAAGGCAGTAATGTTTTTCTCTGAATCATGAGAGAAAGGTGATCAGTTTTCAACTATGATGCCTTTTTCTTTTGGTGTCGGCGAGGCATCGCTTAGTTAGAAGGGAAAGGAGAACAGGGGACAACACGGATACCAGGGAACAAGAGGACATTGATCCATGTGCTGCTACCTCGGAGAAATATCTGTGTGCAACCCCGTTGGCTTGGGCTTAGTACTGAGCACAGATAGTTACTGAGCTCAGCTTGGTTCCCAGCTGTGTACACTGGACCTGATCCTCTACTTGGGTAAATTTCCGTAGTTCAATTAGGCTGTGAACGATGACAATTTTACCAGCTGGAGACTGGCTACATTTGGGGGTTTCTAAAAACACTGCGGCGCCTTTCATCATGCGCCTGCACATGTGAAACCAACTTTGAAAGAGCACATGAGGTGCATCTTATCCTGCTCAGATGAGACAAACGCAAGCAGAAATCTCAGATTTAAATATCAACTGATAGGTTTGGATTTCTCCTTTGCCAGTTGCTAGGTCAGGATGGGTTGAATTTCCAAATGTGCCGCATACTCAAACTCCCAGTTGACAAGAGAGGCTCAAACAGTCCATTATACCACTGAAAATTCTGTGCCTTGAAGTGTTAAGCCAGGCAACAAATATGCATAACTGATCTTAAAAAACACAGGCATAAGTCACTTGCTTTGCCTCGCATAGAGCATAAACTGCACAACAAGGAAAAAATAACAGGGAACATTATGGAGAGATAATGGGAATTTTCTTGAAGCCGCACATAGTTATCTACAGTTTAACTTAGTATTTCACCATACTGTTTCACTGCTGCTTTTCATAAATGAGGAAAGCAGCATCAGATGCAAGAATCAACTCCGTCTCAGCATCCCTCGCTCCACCTCAGCCTCTTTGTGCTGCTCCCACGCAGGGAAGTCTCCCGCATTTCGCATGATTCAGCTGCACGACCGGAACAGCACTGATACCACCACTCTTTTTTTTTTTTTTTTTTTGCATTTTAACATGTGGGGAATAATCTCAGCTCTGTTTGTCTGTGTGTGGGGAGTAACCAGCGCAGCCACGTTATGTGCGGACCAAGCCATGCCGGGCTATCGCGCTCCTGCTGCACACCTGCAGGCAGTTCACACTCAGCGCACAGCTCTGGAATCTCTCTCTCCTCCTCTCCGCATAAATCAAGCAGCGGGGAGGCTCAGAAACATGACGAATACGTTGGCTAGAATATCTCCTGCTGTAAAGACACGGGGAGGAAGGGGGATACTAAACTAACCTTGCCTTGGATGGAAAAGCAGCTGGAATTTAATGTTCTTGGAAGCCAGCCCTGGCTGTTCAGACATGGATCTGCCAGGGAAGTCCCCAGCGGAGGCATTGCTCATTCTCCAAAACTAAAATGTCAAGAGAAAGCACTGGAAATCATTAAGCACTCCGTTCAACATTTCTTGAACAATCTCAGGGAGGGGGGAAGGGGAAAAAAAAAAGCTTCTTAACCACAAACAAAACAGAAACAAATTCTCAGTGTTAATACAAAACGGGGGGGGGGGAAACATCAGGAATCTGAAGCGGGATTTTGCTTAATGGTGTCAGTCTGAAATTATACAAAATCAAACCAGCCTTAAAAAAACAAATTACAAGAAGGAAGAGAGCAGAAAGCAGCAAAACAAGAAAAGATAAATAAACAGCCCTGTGTCTGGCCGGGGTTTTCAGGGACTTCACTATTGCAACCCACCTTGTGCGACTGCCCCTGCACCAGCCACAGCACCCGCGCGTGGAGAGCTGTGTTTGGTCACCGTGAACTCAGTGTGGAAGAGCAATGGTGATCAAATAGCAGAACGTCTTCCCTGGAGAAGAGCTTGCAGATCCCACAAAAGCTACATCTCGCTGGCACAAATCCCATTTGGAAGCAGGCCGTTATTTTTCCTAGAGTTCGAATTAAGAAAGACGGTCATTTTGCCATCTGCTAGAAAAGCGCAGCTCTAGAAAAAGTGTGTGTGTGACAGTCTTAATCCTCTACCAATTCAGACACACATACCAAATGGCTATTATGGAAATACATTTCTGGAGTTCACACTTCCCAGGCCTTCCAGGGTGAGGGATGATTTTCTTACTTCTCCTCCAAACATTACACTAGCGAGGTATCTTCTAAATCACTGACAGAATGGTATAATCAGTACTGATTTTTGAAGCTCTGCTATGGGAACCACCACCTTTCAGTAGAAATATAAATGACTAAGTCATGGCCATTGAAATAACTAAAAACCCATCAGCCGTTTTTGCAAAACCAGGGGCAAACTTGGTAAGTGGCACGTTAAACTGGATAGGATTTTTTGTTTGATGGTTGAAAGATTTGTACATCCTAACAAAACAAGGTTCTGTATTTTATGAGTGGGGTGAGCTGGTTGCTCAGGGTTGGCTAAACTGCTTGCCTAATGTTGGCTGATCCAATAGGTGGCAGAAACGATTTCTTTCTTTCTGTATGCTCTGTAAATCATTTGGCAATCCATTTTGGATGAAAGCTGTAATCAAGAAAAAAAATTTATCACACTTCTACTCAACTGAAGTGTCAAATTCCCAGGAATCAACTGAGAAAATGCTCCACATCAGCTAATGTGATTTTTTTTTTTTTGGTTAGGATTAGTAACATTTCTTACAATGCTGGAAAACACAGGTAACAACATTCTCCTGAATGATCCTACTGAGGACCTCTGCACGCTGATGAAGCATTTAGTCTCACAGCAACAGAAAAATGGACTTTATTGCACTCTTCCTGAATGCCTGGAGAAGTTCTGCCTAAAGAGCTGCTCTGGGGCAGATGGAAAGGGCAGGTTTTGACGCAGGCTTGGAGGAGAGTGACTCTGCCCAACACTTGGCTGAAAATCTCACAGAGCACAAGGTGTACGTGAATCCAGTAGCTGCTACTATAGAGCATCAGACAGGGCCCGAAAGGATGCGCAGCAGCAGCCCCGAGGGAAGTCTGGCACAGCCGTGCCACTTCTTCAAGGGCTGGGGAAGGAAACAAGAGAAGCAGAAGTCTGAGATACGAGAAAGGATTTCCCGAATTTGTTTAGACACATGTATTCATGGATATGTTCCAGCAGAAAAGGTAGATATTGCTTTCCAAAAGAAAATCAACAAAATGAGAAACAGCCTTTGTGCATTGGGGTGAGACACCTCTTCCCAGAACAGGCTTCCAAGCAGAAACAAGCCACATTTATTCCAATATCTAGCAGCGTACATTGGATTTAAGTTGACAGAATTAAAAAAAAAAAAAGTTTCATCCTCCCACAAGCTGACTGGTATAGCAATTTTCATCTCAAGCAGCAGCGGATCACCAAGACAAACAAATTCACAGGGATATCCTGTCAAAAGTCACTCTAATACAAACATTTTTACTGGGAGAAAATAAAGCTCAGTAGTGACATCAGCAGAACACTATTTCCATTTAAAATGAGAAGCGTGGCAACTTAGTTTTAATGGAAAGTTTTAATGGAAATTAAAGTGTGCTGGCACTGTCAACTAACTGTAAAGCCACTTGAGGGTTTTGTTTAATTTTTAATTTTAAAAAATAATGCTTCGGAAGGGGACATACTGTCAATACTTTCACAGATCCAGTCCCACTTTCCATGTGTGCTAATGGAATCCTTACAGTTCTCGATTCACATGACTTAAATTTGGGTTACCACAAGAAATGGGATATGACTTCAAATCTGATCTTCCAGAGAAAATTAAAAGAACATTTTTCCATAGCTTGTAATTCCTTAGGTACAAAATATCTGTTTATCTGGTTTTCTGATTAATCTTCTAATACTAACAAAGGAACCAGGGTCCATCTTTGGAGAAGTTACATCAGTGAAACTTGGGTTTTCAGAGTGGCTGAGACCCGCCATTTAAATCAGGATAAACAGAGGCTCACAGGTATTTGAAACCTCCAATTCTTTGATGTTCAGACATCGTAACTTGAACATTTTCATCTTACAAACTTGAATTTCAATAGAATTCATAACCTAAGGAAATTCTGGGCTACCCTGTGAGCTCCCAGAAACGTTGGATTCCAGTAAGAGTTGCAGCCTTCTAGCCAGGCATACTTGTCCCTGCGGTACAACTGGACTCAAGTTAGTATTTTGTACTGCTTACAAACTAGAACTAATATGAGTACCTTTTACAAGATGACATTTCCTTCAATATTTAACTGTCTCTGAGACTGCTCATAAGGGACCGCAGCCCAGAAGAGACCTCCTAGATCGCTAAGTGCTGTCTCATGGTGTTGCAGATGTTTAAGTAGCAGTACAATTATTGCCATGATCTGATTAAGCCCCACAAAACCCCCCTATAGTTAGGGGCTTGGTCCCCCCTGCCCCTCGAAGAAGCTGTAACAGAAACTTTCCCTCCTTGATGGTGTGAAGCCTGTATTTTATTTATAGCCAGTTTATGCATGCTTGTTCATGTGACAATCTCCTCTTACTTTAGGTGTTTCTTTTCTGTTGCTTGTACCCCAGGATATGGGTAAAAAGATTCTTTGAGCTTCACAATGTGGGAATAATACATTTTTGAAATACTGAAGTGAATTAGGAAGTAGGTTTAAAACAGTAACATAACCTTAAAATATGGAGTGTTGGGTGCCTAAATAGCTCTTTAAAATGAACCATGAGAAATTAAAATTCATCTAGTTACCAACATTCAAAACAGCACTGACTTAATCCAATTTGTTATTTCCTTGCCAGCAGCATATTTTTACTTTAGTCTAAACTGCCCATTACATTTTCATTGCAGATCCTGGACACTGAAGGAACAAACACTGGGTTGATATCATCAGAGCATTCAGTGTCCTTATCTAAGTGGAAATGTCAGGCAGAACAATATATTAAAAAGAACTCATGCTTAACTGAAGGACTCGATGGGCTCAAGGTGAACCAGTCTGACGTATCACAAAAGCCTCCTTTGGACGCTCTTCATACATGCACAGCAGGAGAAAAAAAACCCACTGTATTTGCTTGTTTACATTCAGCACTGAAAAAGAAGAACTTCAAGGATCACAAGGCAACACAAAGCGCTGAATTATAGAAAACAATAAATACATAAACCTTGCAGGATTTGTTAGCTCCTTTTACTCTTGAAAAGGACCATAATACGGGGGTGAATTAAGAGGTTTGTGTACTTTCCTTTTTATACTTGGACCTAATCAATAATTTTCCCCTTACCTTTTTAATTTGAAGAAGGTATTTTACTCATATTTTCCCTGGCCACTTTTATGCAAACCAAGTGGCACGAGGACCAACGGCTTCCCCCTCCTGAGACTGGCGGAAGGCCTAACAGGAGCAGTAGGCTATCTCACAGTCATCCGAATGCATCGTCAATCTTAAGTAAACCACGTCTTGGGAGCATTGCCTGATGTGCTATTGGAAAGTCTTCAGCTCAGTAAGCTTTGTCTAGAGACTATTTTCTTATAGTGGTTTTGATATTATAAGCTTCTTTGAGTGCAAGAGATTGTTCTGTCTGCCTAGAGCCCCGCTGAAATCCCTGGGGTTCCGCTTCCATATACACCCATCTACAGCCCCGGCAGTACCAGGATTGAAGTGATTTAGCTTGCCCAGCATTTTTCTTGGTGTGACTGTCTGGGAGACACGGCCAGGCCACCACGGGGTTTTACCTCCACACAACATCAGCATCAAAACCTATGATTTAAATCAGGATAATGGGCATACTTTTGCCAGAAACACTGGAGCAGATGTGCTCTGACAAGCTCTTGCTTGATTATTTTATGCATTTATGACCCACTGGGAGGTGCAGTGGATATAATCTCAGCAGAGCTGACTTAATATACAGCCTGGCACTACTGCTGAACATGACACTTACTGCTCCTCTGCTGTGCCTCAGTTTCTCCACCCGTAGCACAAGGGCAGTAGGATACCAGTTTCCTCTGTAAGGCACTCTGAGACTGACTGATGGATCCCCTGGTAAAAGCAGACACATTAACTGCTTGCCGGTATTAAGAATTGGGCAGTAAGGCACCGCTACACTCTTGAGAAACAGCTTCCCCTGAAATCTTATAACCATCAAGTTACTTAATTTGACAGCTCTGATTCGGCCAAATGGGACTGGAACAGCAGCAGCACAAGGAATATGATTTAAGCAAGATGTTGTTTAGCAAATATTTATTAGATACCATAGTAGCGAGCATGATCTGTCTCTGTATAATGGCTAGCAGATATTCTCAGATAACCAAATGGCTAATACATTTATCCTGAAATAGTTTCCTTATTCCAACACCTTACAAATTAAATCCAAAGCTGCGTGCAATAACCTTACGCGTAGACATTACATGAAGTATTTTGACTCCTCAAAATAAGTAATAACATATAGAAGTCTCTGACAAGATGTAAACCGAGATTTAAAACAAAGCCCAGGGCATATTTCACATTGGCTCTAAGTTGGTGCGTTTATGCCACATTGGTTCTGCTCTTTATCATCTTACAGGCACAGCTTCAACCCCTTTTTGAAAAAGCAAATTCTTTCTAGAACAGGGACCAAAAGCACCACACCGTCCACTCCCCCAACAGACTTTGGGATTTATAAAAAAGTAAGCTTTGTACAAAGGGCTTTATGTAGAACCTTACTTGCAGCTCACAGTCACAAAACTCTCCTACAGCTTTGGACAGTACTGCAGGCAAGAGACACCAGGAACGGATTCTCATTTCTCTGTGGTATTCAGAGACTCCTAGAAGCAAGACTCTAGGTTTAATTAAAACTGAGATTTGGAGAACATGATCCTTATTTCCTATCTGGCACTCTTCTACCGTCAAGGAGGTTCAGTACTGAAGAATGCCAAATAGGCTGTTGAATATGGTCTCTCCAAGCCATTATGCCTGATACATTTCAGGGCATGCTCCATGATGGCTATAAGGGATGTCCGTGTACATGACTCCTCACAAATGTGCCAAGACCGTATCCTTTCTAGAAGGACCAAGATGATTTTTAAGCCATTCAATGGCTATCCGGTCTTTAAAGAGATTCATTCTGCAACAGAAGCTGCAGGGGGCTGTTGAGAGCTCCCATGTAATCCCCCAAGGTGTCAAGCAAAGGCTTCTGGGTCAAAGCAAGACTAGAAGTGGCACTGGTATGTGTCACTTCTTCAATTACTATTTAATCTTGCCTGAAAGTCCCTCTCAACTGTGCTGATTGTGGGCCTGTTCGGTAATCCAGACCACTGAAGTGGTCAACATTAAGGAGTAAGCTTCTGGAGGAGGGGTATTTTAAACATACTTTTCAACATAGACCTCAAATATTTTTATTATCAGAAGTGTCTTCATTTTCACTGACATATATTTTGATGGATTACATCAAGGAAACTAAGAGATTAGCAGAAATATTTTCATTATTACAGCCATTATATTGCATGAAATTAAGAAAATGAAACTATAAAGCTTTCAATTCACTGGACAGTCACTAAGCGTCAGAAGTTACTTACCTTGCTAAAAGTTCACTCCTCACCTGCACCCTGTAGGTTTTACTCTTTCCTGTGAAGCCTCTGATACAGGTATCAAAGATAAGGTATTAGAACAAAAGCAGCACTGGTGTAACATTACAGATTTCATACTGATGGGGAACTGAGGACTGAGGCGAGAGAGACTCAGGTCTTGTAACTGCTATACACAGTAGTTTGGATACGTAGCACAAGTCAAAAGTTCAGAAAATGCTTGCTAATGCCAAATATCCCTAAATCAGGAAATATAATAGATCACAATTATTCCATTTAGATCGCCTTGTTTTGAATAAATCTTAGATACGTATTTATACTAATTAAAGAGCATACTGCTGTTTCAGCATTGGGAACTCAGAATTTGCATAGGTTTTTTTTCCCAGTTCTGTGATATAACACTACTGAGCTATTCACAACGCCATAAATTTTTCTCTAAGCCACTGCTTTGAGATTGCTCCTGTGTGAGGCAATGACTCCCTCCCCTCATGCTTCTTCACTATATTTCCATACACCTTCATCCTAAGAATAAGCTGCTTTCTATATTCCAGACAGTTCTTCTAGAACATTATAGAAATTCTGCACAGTGACGTAGTGGGCAACACAAGCCACAGTCTACCCTTGGCTGTAACGTGCATCTTCAACAAGCAATGAATTATTTAAATGTTTAGCTGCATTATTTGACCTTAAAATGGTTCAGCTCCTTATCCCTTTCCCATAATGAAAGTAACACATTTTCCTACCTGAAAAGAAAACGAAAGATGCAGTAACACTTTGCTGCTGGCTGTATTCTTGTATGAGGTCTCTCTTTAGATTGCACTCATTTTGTGTTTTGCTGCACAAACGACCGCACTTTTTTAATCCGAAAAAAATACGCTTCCATTTTTCCCTTTGTAGATCTGCTTTAGAACGTTTCAGAATAAAAAAATCGTAACATCTTATACGCTGGAACTTTTCATCAGGTCCCTGACATGCTCGATTAATGTTATGCAGATTACATACAAACCACGTCTTCTAAAGAGAAGAACAAAGACGTTTAGTAAAGGCTGGTTTTGCACGGCAGCAACTAATAGTCTCTTGCACCAGTTCTAGGAGACAGGCAGGAGGCTTTACTTTGGGTCTGCATTTTGTCCTTAAGTACCAAACTGAACTAAAAATGGGGAACTGAAAGAGGCAAGTACCAGTGCAAAGATAACTATTATCCATGCAGGGACATATGTTTCAGTAATAATGCTCAATTTAAGCAAAACCTAATGAAAATATTACTTACATGTTAGAAGCGTGGATTCAGTCTTCTGTATTCAATTTATTTGTTATTATAAAACCCGTATCTCCCCACTGTTCAGTCAAAGCACACAGTTCATGCCAAAACAGTATAATTTGCTCACATCCGGATATCACCTGCTTATATTTTTGTTACCTAACATTCTCATTTACAAAAACTAAGGTTAATACAAAATAGAGAAAAGTTAATATCGTCTTTTCAGCTTGCTTATTTAATGTATCTGTGGTTTGGTTGCTCTTTCCCACGGATGTGAAGCCCCCTCTCCCGCCAGTGTGAGACCTTCACATGCAAAAAGGAAAAAACAACCCCAAACTAAAGATGAAGTTACAAAACCAAGGCAGTAATTCATAGTTCTTACAATTTCAAAAGGAACGTTCAGTCGACGGACTCACTAGTATATGTACCTGATGAAAGATAGCAGGAAGCACAGCCACAATGAAAATCATTCCAGTTGCGAAGCAAGGAAGAGATTAGGTGCCTTTCCCCCACCTCTCCTCTCACTCCATGGATTGGAGGCCCTGCCCTATAAGCAGCAGCACAAGAGGCTAGAATATAAGGAAAGAGGCCAAAGGAGTCCTTGACATGTTCTTTGATTAGAAAATAAATACATAAATAAATTTAAAAATGTTTCAAAGAACTCTCACTCCCGCCACTTCTAACAGACACAGCAGAAAGATGCCCTTAAGGGGCAACCTTAAGGATTTAAAGGCAGAAAGTATATGAAAGACAGAAGTCAGAGATATGCGACGAAGCTAACAGAGTGCCAGACTTGGAATCACAAGCATTGCTGTAGACAGAGATGCAGCTGAAACAGGGGAGGAAAAGTCTTTTCCCAAGAAGAGGCATCTGAACCGAGAATCCCTTTACTCTGCATCTCTCAACGCGCAGTCTCAGGCTCCTGCTTTA
>VXBO01011180.1:546707-659961 GCA_013400135.1 Rhinoptilus africanus | reverse complement strand
AAAAAAAAAAAATAATTGCAAAGGGACACAAATTCCCATGGTGCTTGTGGTGTAATTCTGACAGAAGCATCTTTCTACTGTTTTGTTTCTAACAAGAGCCAATTCACAAGAACAATTCTTGGAAGCATAAACCAGCCTATTACCTTTACAACACCAACTGGTTGGGGTTTTTGTGGTTTGTTTTTTTTTCTTTTTACTGTGAGATTGGATTATCCTTCTTTTTTGCCTCCTAGAAATCTGTAATTTCCATTAAGAGATTAATTTGACCCTGGAAAAAAACCCCAAAAGGTGAATTTATAGGCTTCTACTCAGATGCAATGAACAAACTGTACATTTTCAAAATAATAACTACTAGTAGAAACCTTTATTGATAGAGAACTCTGCCACAGACTGGTAGGTAGCTCGTTTCTTTTTGAAAAGGAGTATTCATGGTGGAAGCTGCAAGCGTATTTACGGCCACTAAACCACAATGTCAATGGAACAGTTACTATTTTTTCACAGACTTTAAAGTTCTGATATTAGAGTCATATTTTGGACAATGTTTCCTTGTTTTACAAAGATCATATTTTTGAAGATTAAAGAAAGACTAATCATCCAGAAAACTAGGTGACATCAAGGAAACCCAAATAAAGCAAGAATCAAAGTCTTAAGCATAAAACACACATATAAAGCATGGCTCCCTTTTTACAATCATAATGGGTTTTTCTGTGAGTAATTTCAGTGACCAAGAATTATTCCTGACAAGGACGGAATAGCGATAGTCCCACACCTTTTCTCTCCTTAGGTTATCCTACCTTCTAATAAATTATTTGCCTGAAGATCAAAAGAGCTTCTGTATGTAAGGTCTGCTTTAGGCCGTGTTATCAATACCACACAATGTCAACTATTTTGACCAAGACAGATACTAAAATCAATTATTGCCAAATAAGAACACGAAAGCTTGAAATTGTGCCTCTATCTTTTTACAACACAGAACTTCTAAGTGATACTATGAAACACCATACACTGACAGTGGTCCCTAACTGATAATTAACAGATACCCAGAGAAGCAAAATGTCTCCATGAACAATACCCAGGTGTTGGGTTTTTTTGTCATTCAACCTTCGCACGTAGGAGAGTGAGAGGTGTAGAAACAAATGGGAAGAAAACACTCAGTTCTGACCCAACAGTGCTTTCAGTTTTGTCTCTTACACACACACCGACCACCCAAAACACATGAACTACTTTTTAAACCAGGAATTAGGTAACAACGTACCAAAAAAAATATTTTTGGTGTGTAAGTGCTCAGCCTTTGTGCCACTCGTAGGGAATGTGGCTCCCATACAGTACTAAGGTTTGCAAGGTTACTGCTATTTTAAACTTGCAGTTGTTACATTTCTTACACTTGTAGGTCTGAGAGAAATAACATTGCTCCAGGCTAAGTGTGCCTGGGACAAGCTCCCACCGACAACTCCTGGTATAGTCTAAACAACATCTCTAGAATGTTTAGTACCTCTTTCACCTGGTTGATACATAGCTTTTGATACAACTCTCAAACACCAGTTTACTTGTTTTCTTAAGAATGCCTAAAAAGGTGAGTTATTTTCAAAATTAGTATAAAGTTAAAAGAAACTCAAACTAGCTACAATCTATTTAACTCAAGCACAGCACCGCCAGAAGTTTCACACACACTATTTGGTGTTTCATGTTGTTTTTCCTTTCATTCTTTAAGGCAGTGGTTTCCACAGGTCAGTTCAGAGAATATAACGAAGCATGGTCCATGGCAATTCATGTCGCAACTCCATTTTTAATTTGGGGGACTCTACTCCCCAACCATTAGTGATTTTGTTCAGGGCTCCAGGGTTCAGAGATCGAGTTGACAGGCTCTGTTCTGGCACAGAAGACAGCTGGCACATTTTTCATCAGGAGCTCATTCTCAATTATGAGATGCTTCAAATAGTTCTTTTTTGTTTTGAATTAGCCTATTATTCAAAGGTCATCAAGTTGGCAGGAACCTGAAAACAAAAATATAAATGATAGCAGATTTTACGTTGGGTAGAAGCTGCTTACATTTCACTGTTTCACAGACTACCCACCTGTTTAAATGTGCATCGTTAACACTCATTCTGTCTCAAAAAAAGGGAAGGAAGAATGCAACTATCATTCAACAGTGCAAGTATACTTAGAGCTGTAGAAAACTCAGGTATAACCAAAATATTAAACTGCTGCGTGGTTTATAATTTTATTATATGGCCTTAGATCTTATTAATTTTGATGACATTAAGATTTAAGTTGTCAGCAAAACAACCTTAACATGATAAATCTCAGCACCGAGCTACACAAGCAGGACCTTCTCACTTGAGTCTCAGCTAGAGAATTCTTGGCACACAGGTCAGTGATTGATGTAGGCTCTCTAGTATTTTTAAGACTAATTTAAAAAAAAACGAGGCATAAACACTTGCCTGGGCTTTTCCCATAGGAAACCTGAATGCCTGCTGCAGACATCACTCCCTTTCATGAAGATTAAAACTAGTTTGCATTACATTAGTTTATATCCCGATTTTTTCCCCATCAGGAATTTACCTGACAGCAACACC
Source organism: Rhinoptilus africanus (assembly GCA_013400135.1). Taxonomy (NCBI): domain Eukaryota; kingdom Metazoa; phylum Chordata; class Aves; order Charadriiformes; family Glareolidae; genus Rhinoptilus; species Rhinoptilus africanus. The sequence goes on along the minus strand of VXBO01011180.1, from coordinate 657,385 downwards.
TCTTGTTTACTCAGGTTATTAAAGAGTCACCACATTCCTGATGTCAATAAATACCCAGTTTTTTCAGGTAACAACGAGACATTTCTTGCTTTGCATTTACCATTTACCTGTAGAAGCAAGAATGATCAACTGGGCTAAAGTTCCACCATTAAAATGAAAAATTTTCCTCAAACCAGGACAATTATTTACTAAAATAGTTCCCAATATTATTCAATGGGGTAGGTGTCTATACTTTATCAAAAGCACATTTAAACATCTGATCTTTCTTAGGCCGTCATACTGTTAACAAGGAAAGAAGATCTTTGATTTTAAACAGTACCATAAGGCATATCTCTAGGGAAAGCACTACTCAGGAGACAAATCACGATCAAGAGAAAAATGTTACAAATGTTACAAGACTTTTTTTTTCTCATTTGGTAAAACAACCTTTGTAACCTAATTTTTATATGAAACACTGCTTATTCTATGGGAGCAACTATGCTGCAAGAACCCATATAGTACAACTACACAACATGCCAGAAAACACGCAAGAAACGATGGTAGCGGGGTTTTTGGCCTTTTAGTGGTAGGTTTTTTTCATTAATCCTCCCCTCCTTTTAAAATCTCCTCCACTTATCTTCACTTCGCTGTCATATTTTCCACAGGATGCCTCGCCAAGATCCTTAAGCTGGCTGCTTTTGCACAAGCTAGCGACTGAATGCTTTAAACAAGTTTGCATTAAATAGTATTGTTAAGCCTTATTGAATGAAAGCTGTCCACAGAGGGCAGTTTTCAGGCTTACATGGAAGTCACGACTTTCTTGCAAACTCTTTGCCACTATTGGCTACTATTCCCACATTCTCCAGCCAGCAAGACAGTTTCCTCTCCTTTGCACTCTCTAAAATACTTTCAAGGGAGCTTCTGAAACACTCCTTACTCCTTAAGATTTCTCTCAGAAGAACTGAACAAGAAAGCACAGAAGGATCTGGAAAGGTCCTTCTGTTTCCCCCTGAAATTCAGTAGCACTTTTTCTCTGGCAACTCCATAAACAAACATGCAAAGGAAAAAGGAGATTTCAGGAAGATAAAGTGGTAACTTAAGAAGGATTTTGCTGATGAAAAAGGTCAGTAAGAATTTATATGGGAGCAAAATTTAATAGGCTTTGGAATAGTCTTATCTTCCTTTTTGCTTCATGGAAAATTCTACTTTTGCTTTCAAAGTCTGCCAAATTTACCCAGGACTATTTTTTTTAAAATACATTTTAGAAATACATACAAACAACAGAAAACACGAATGCCCAAGACCTGACAAAATGGCACTACAGGAGAGTTATCTGGAATTGATATTGAATGCTGCAATTTACAGCTTTTTCGATAACTGTAAAATAGCCTTTTCAAAATGGGCAATGACAAAAATACTGGAACTCAGACAGATATTCCTTCCATTTCCCCAATTGCTTTAAATTAGTCTCAAGTTAGCCCCAAATCTTTCTTAATTGCCTCAAAAGCTCTGAGGACATGTTTGCAAAGGGAGAAATGGGAAAGTTAAGGCAAATCAATAAGCATGTGAAATCGATGTACGGGCTGCTCGGAGTAGATTGCTCTCCATACAAAGCAATCAGTTACAGCTCGGTCATCTTTAAGATCTACCAGTTCTGAGCTCTTACCAGCTCAGAATCCTTTTCAACATCTTGCACTCACCTGTTGTCTGTTGCTTTGGCAGGCAGCACTCAGGTGTTTAAACCAGAGCATTGCATTCATTCTGTTTCCAGCTTGAAACTTATACGAATTTCCTAGGTGAAAAAGGTAGAGAAAAAACTGATAAAAGAAACACAAACAATACTATATTTTTAAATCCTATCTGTATTCAAGTTAACGCTAAATTAAAACATTGTGAAAAGACTTAATAGCAGAAGGTTCATATAACTTTACTTGGTCTGGCATAGGTGCAACTTCATTGTTCAACCTAGTGCAAGAGAAGTTTCAGCTTGCCTGTCTTCCTTTCCAGCATTTGAGATTTCAACTAACACCACTACCAACTAGGGAAGAACAAAACATTTCTCAGAACCACAGAAAAATGTTTTTATTCTTAGCCATTATTGCAATTTGTTTATAATATAATTTCATATTTCTTAATGAAGTGCAAGATGGCAGTGAAATGCACTCTAGAAAGCCACATTTGAAAACATTTGAAAATTGTTCCTAAACATATTGATACATTTCAGACTAGTGTTTTCAGTGTCTGGTGTTATATAGTGCTTGCTTTGGTTTGGAAAGGCCAAGTGTTACAAAAGCATTTCAGATTGCTGTTGCTGAGTTTAAGCTGACAAGCGTTCATGACTTACACTACGTATCAGTGGTGCTGGAATAGATGCTTGGAAATAAAACGCACTAAGACTTGAAGTAGACAAAGCAATAAATAACGTTAAGCTCCTTTCTCAGAACTTCTAATGATGCTCTTTCTGCATAGCTTGAAGTGCTATGGAAAAGTAACAATTTCTTCACAGTTTAAACTGAAACCAGGGTGCTATATTAGAGTAACAGAAATCACAGCTTTGCTGCAAAACAGTCAATATCTCTCACGGTTTGGGTCTTTTTCCTGGTAATAGTGCTACATTTGAACAGATGGTTTGCTTTGGGGTGTTTTTTTTTTTCATTTGGAGAAGAGAGGGGACTGGTCAAGCACACAGTGTTAGTTTCAATACTGAACTTTTTTATTCTTACTTACATTTTCACATACGTGAAAATGCCTCTGAGTGGTCTAAATACAGTTTAAAAGAATGCAGATGAATACTTCCAATAAAAATCACAAATGGAGTTGTTAAAGTTGGAGAATTCTTAGAACTTAATGAAGACTACGGATTCTTCATGGGCAATTTGGGCTTATTGATTTGCTCCCATAGCATTCTAAAGGCAAACATGACATGTTGGAGGACAAATGAGGAAGTAAAAGGTAACATCCTTCCAATTTCATTTGGTTGCTTATGAATACCTCAGCAAAGCAAATGTTTATTCTGGGAACCACTGCACCCTTGGTGCTAGAATTGCTTACCCTTCTCAGAATCAGTCAGTAAGAAGAGATCAGGGTGCTCAGGGTCATCTGCCATCATCACCATCCAGCCCACCACTGACACATTCTTACTCGGCGTGGATTTGAACTGAAAATACAAGCAGAGATGTAAACTAAAGTAAAACAAGAAGCTCCAGCCAGCCTGACTGCGCTGCACAGAATAAGTATTCAAAAGGGCAGTTCTCAGTGACAGTGTTTAAGACAGAATAACTTCAAAGGAAGCACAGCACTTCATAAAACAAAGTATGAATTTTATATGGAATTAGTGAAAACAGAACTTACCACAATGAATGATATTCAAAAGAGATTAAAAGGAATATCACAATCCCCCAGAATGCATCAGACATCTAAATTGCACTGTATGAATACAGTAGCATTCCTCAACACACTAGTGCACGTGTGCCTGTACTATCATTCAAAAAAAGTGCAGTAACAAAGGCAAAGCTAATCCCTCCACTGTTACAAACAGAAGAATTAAACTTGTCTGTGTCATAATTACTCAAAGTTTATATGCATTAATTATTATGATAGTCTGTAATTACACATTAACATGAGTCCTGTGGACAGTACAACTGTATAATTAAATATTATGACCTGATGAATGAATGAAATGTATCAGACAAGGTTATAGATTCAACTAACAAGTGCACAAAACATAACGTGCTAATTTATTGACAAGATAATGATGAGGTTTTCCTGTTCAAGGTGTTACTCGCACATTAACACATAACTTAGGTTTCTTTAAGCACAATGCCTGTCTCTGCTACACTAGCCTCTCTCCTGAGAGCTCCTTGGTCCCACTCTCCTTTTCATTCACCCGGTCAGTATTATTTTCTACTTCTCAGGCTTCTCCACTCAGTTCCAGGCTACTCACCCATTAAATCCAACTCATTTCCAAACCACAGGCTTCCTTCTCCCTGGTCTCCTTATCCATTTAGTAGACCCTCACAATTCACCTCTCATTACTTGCTCAGGCAGTCCCCTTCACTCCCCAGTACCTAATTCATTCAGTTTCTCTCAAGCCTTTAGTTGCCGGGTGTCCTCTTCCCACACTCATGGGTCTGACACAGGCTTTTTTCATCAATCTTAGCACTCTCACCCTTCGCAGTGCTCTGCCTCACTCTCTCTCCAGAAGGTCCAACTCTGCTATGTGCTAGTCCTTATCAGATGTGTCTTTCTCCTGCACTGTGAAATCCCTATTCTAATCTTTTTTAGTACAGTAATTTTGACCTCTCTTTAATTACATTATTAGAAACAATAAAGCTAAAACAATCTCATGGACATTTTAAGTCATTAAAATTAATTTATAGTTCTACAATACTTTCATTCTTCACATGAATGCCACATAGCAGATTTACAACATTAAGCATCAAATGTCCCTTGTTTCATTTTAGAAACATCACTTTACCATTACAAATCTAGAACTCCTGTTCAGCAAAAGGAAGTATTGCTGCTAATAAGTTTAAGGGTATCACAAGCAAAGTGTGAGTTTATAAGAATATTCTCTATATTGGAATATAATTACTTTATGAATAAAATTCCAGTGCAAGTGTAATGTCAGTTATTCTAATCTATGCCCCAGATTAACTGGAGACCTTCAATGCTGAGATAAGTTTATCTGTCTGGGACTTGTGCAACAAGCTACGTTTTAAATCTCAGTTTAAAATACATTAGAACTTGAAACGAACAAGTGTTAGACCAACATTTGAAACAAACAGTATTTTAACCAAGTTCAAAATAATTTCAGAGTCCAGTATCTCTGGATCTTATTAACTTTTGAATGCATCATCTGTGTACTGTCCGCTTTACGTCGCTATAGTTACACTTGCAAGAACTATTCCATCAGAAGTTCCTACTAGTCATGTACAGCTGACATTTCTGTAACGTTAGTGGAAATATAAAAACTGGGAAACTTTGAAAGGGATGCTTGTACAGATAGCTTAAGCGTAAAAGTGATGATGACTGTTCTTAGGAAAGACCTGCCTGCCAAACTTCAAAACAGATGCCCTTTTTTTGATATTGCTATGGATAAAATTATGGGAAAGGACCATTCCTCATAAAACCCGTAGAACCACATATACTTAAGTTAAGTAACTCTACTGCCTTTGGGAGGTGGACAGATTTGGTAACACCTCATAAGAAGAGCAAGTAAATTACAAGCTCCATCAGACAACGTTTCATTACAGTGAGGCCTGGGTAACATAAAGTTCTTTAACATTTCTCATTACTGACTGTAATCTTCGAAGAAATTTTAGTTTCTGTTTGGAAAGAAGTTATCTGAAAGAAAGTATAAAGACAGAGAAAGGGAACAAAATAAGGATAGTCCTACAAAGGATTAAAAGGTCATGTTCAGAGGTTGAAACATGAGTCAAAAAGCACTTTTAATAAGTTACAGATCCCCAATGTACCTCTTGAACTGCACTAATTTCTAGTTTCAGGAAAACAGCACATTTGCACTTGCTATCTTAGTTATATTCCATTACTGTAACAGTAGGTATACAATACGTGAAATTACCATGCAATCAAAACTGCTAGAGCTCATTTCTGTTTTCATTTTATTCAAAACAATTAGTTAATCATGGTACTTCTCCAAAAAGTTGAAAGCTCCACACAAGGGAAGTGTTTCCTGCCAGCATCAATCCATCATCACTTGAAACACATGTCAGTTTTCCATCCCTGAGCACGGCTGGATTTGTATTCCATGTTTACAGAGTCCCCCAGGGCAGTTCATTCTCCACTGATGCATAGAGCCTCGCTAACAGCAAGCCTGCTTTGTTAACATGACGGGAATGAAAGCTTCATTGTAATTTAATGTTCCTGGTTCCTCTTTGCTTTTTTTATACAGGCCACTGGAATGACACTCTTATTATGCACATGGAAAACTACACAGCTCTGATGGTAGGCTTCACATAACTACTTTTTGTTGTTGTTGTTCTGAGCTCAAAGGCATTTACACATAAATCTTTGAATCAAAACCACTGAATTAATCTGTGAACAGACTTTTCACTCCAACCTTTTGGCATCTAGAAATCTCCTCCTCCTCATCTCCTGTTGAGATTTTACAGCTTTCTAATATTCAAAGCTTTTTCTTGGTGGCTGAACATACTTCCTAGAATGACAGCGTTCTTTATCAGGGTATTTCAGCGAAAGCGCTTGAGCAACACTACCAAGACTTCTAGTGCCAATAAATGGGTCTAATTCTGAATATAACATACAATGGAAGACTTGGCATGACCAGGGGCTCATGCTCGAGCATGAAGCTCAAAAAGTCTCTGTTGCTTTTCCAAGTACCTACAAACATGGAAAACTCTCTCATGCATGCTATGTTGTCACAGAAATTGGCAAGATTTTTCCAGCCCAATCACTATGAGTAGTTTTTTATGTGTGTACTCGCATTACTCAGGGCAAATGCTTCCTTTAAGACTAATTATAAATTGGCTATTTTTACCATTTCTAAAGGTGTGCAACTGCTATAGTTTTATCACAGAAGCTTGGCTGTGGGCTCCATCTCAGCATATGAGATAAAACCTTAAGCATTCTACACACATTCCTCTCAGATTCTCCTGTACCACATGCCTGGGCTCTGACATTCACATGCTCTTTATAGACAATTTTCCATTACACTAGTAATAACTCAAGCCTGTTCACTAATTTTAAAGACAAAGCTCATTATATTTAGTAGTCTTTCTTTGTAGATGCAGCAGACGAAAATTTGTCACATCCAGGTATCTACAGCATGCTCTTCCTTTGGACTAGGTTCACATCTAGAAAACACACGACACTGGATGCACTCCTTTGTCTTTGACCATAGGCATGAGAAAATGAGCTGGCTTGCCCTTGTGTAAAAGGGAGGGGACTTCTTGCCCTTTTTGCTGGATTACACTGGGATTTTTATGAGCTAATTTTCCAAAGAGGTTGGCTATTATAAACCCTGGAAGAGCTTTCAGCGTGAGTGCATTCCAAGTCCTCAGTCTCAGCTGCCTGAAGCAATAGCAGCAGCAGAACGCTCAGAAGCATTCCTGTAATCAAGACACATTCACCAGAGAGCTCTAGCCAGGAAACTTTATATAGCAGACGGACTTTTTCATTGCCAGTGTTCCTTTCCATGTCACAAAGGCCTTGAGAAAGGAAGCTGAAAAGACAGATGTTTACATGGCTCCAGAAGATGCTTGGAATATTTTACCTAGGGAAATCTCAAGTCTACCTATCTCTGAAAAAGAAATCTGCTTCAAAGTAGACAGCATCATCCTTTTTATCCACTTAATCTGTACAGTAATGAAATAAAATGTAGATCCAGTGTCAAATCTCTTTATTTTGCAGAATGGACCTCATGGACCTCTTCAGAACATAACTGGGCAGTATTTGTACAGTGAACATATACACATGCACCACCTATCTGCAGATGGTTGATCATCTGCAATTTATTCTCTCTTGATTAACTTCCTTTCTCAAAATGCAACCAATGTGAATTGAAGCATGACAACTTGACAAATCATCTTTACAAATTCCAGAAGAGAAGCTGAGGCTTTGTACAATGTATGTGAAATGGATGGAAATCTAAGCCATCAATGGCTAGGCTAAAAGTACAACACAGGCGGACTAGCTGAAAAAAGCTACTGACCACCTATTATTAGGCTGTTTAATAAACTGGAGCCTCTCCCCCTAAACTCCCAAGCTCAGTCTCCCACAGCAGTTACCAGGTTATCTTCCACCTTAATTTCAGCATAAAGATTATACTGTGTTATAATAAATTTGTATCAAGAGTTTGTGTGCATTCACTGTGAACTATTTGTTTAAATAAAAGATAATCCGAACTGTAGCTAATAGGTATCACATTATTTTAATTATTACTGCACCTGGGAAATCAAACCAGAAACTGGAGCTTCATAACACGTTTTACATCCACAAACAGAACAAAATACGTTCGCTGCCCTAACAAGCTAGAAGCAAGACATCAGCTGTGTACAGCCAAATCCAAGGTTGTGCGGGATAGTTCAGTCCAATTCCACACAGCCAACTGTTAAAAAAATAAAACTGCTCTAGCAGTCATTGCTTTTTACTGCCACTCCTCCATCTCCCTTTCTTGGGAATAGCGCCGCTCAATCTCCCCTCAGTATTTGCAAGCCATGATACTGGCAGGCTTCTGATGGGTAATCCTGCCAGCACTGAATATCTCCTAGCCTCTACCTGCAAACTTCGTTACTGGTCTGCTGGCATATCCTTAAACAAATAAACATGAGAACATAGGACGCAAGACAGATTTTTAGCTTCTTAGGCACAAATCTCTAGTAGTTTAGTTGTAGGTATCAACACATGAGTGACAAGGGGAATATTATAAGTCAATTCAATAGGTTCAGAAAATAATTTTTGAAAGAGCATTCTAAATGATATGACTGCGTTTCAAGACAAAAGTCAAGGGGTTTACAGTAACAGACTCAAGAGGATCAGATACCAGACTCTTGAATGTTTACATTTGTTACCTTTTTACTTCATTTACTTTTCCTAAAGAAGGGGCAAGACCATTTACATGATTAATATTGTTATTCTGAAGGAAGTGTATAAGGAAATGGACCGCATAAAAATTCAATATACCTAATTTCCAAACAATAAAATACCAGCTATGCAATTTTTTCAAGTTCTCTAAAACCATATGTTATTCAGATTGTTTTAAAGTATTTATACAAAATACCGAAAAAGCTTCTGATTGAGTAGGTACAAGTATGGTAGTCTTCCATCCTTCAGCACTTTGACAGACGCTGGACAAGAGAGACTTAAAAAATGCATATGCAATTTTGGCATAAAGCTTAGAGGCATCACATCAGTAACAGGAGCAAAAAGTCTGTCATTACAAAAAATTTCTTTTCCATTTCTCAATATTTCTAGAAAAAACAAGCAACTTAGTGACACAATGCCAGCACAAGTTTTCTCTCAGTTCTTTCTTTTTCTTTTACTTTAATACTTTGCATTTCTGCTCATAATAGTTTACAAGTCTACTCTTTCCAATTATGTTTACTTTTAATGAGACAGACTCCTTCCATAAGGTTTTCACTGATACCAGAGGCAAGTACATCCAAACACATGCATTTCTCTAAGGTCGCCCAGGAGAGAGAATGCTTGGCTAACAGGCTTTTGGTCTCAGCTAGTATTGTTTTAACTGGCAAGACAAATTAAGTAGGATTAGTTTTGATTTCACCTAAGCAATCAAAGCTTATAGGGGCAGGGTAGATGGATGATGGCAAAGAAACAATGCAAGTACTTCTACAAGTATTTAGCTACTATTAAATTACTTTGAGCATTAGAACACTGTTTCCTAATGATCAAGAAAAGTAGAAAATACTCAAATTTTCTGCAGATTAAGACATCATTACACAGTAATTTTCCACACAGAAAATTTAAATATCTGGGAGTCTACTAATCAGAAATCTTAAGCTTCAAATCTCTACCCTCTGAACGTAAAATCGTCAGTATAAGAAAACAGTATTTTGCAGAAAAAGTAAATAAGATAGTCCCTTTACAAGGATTCTAGGAGCACATCTCAGTTTGTAAAATTACGTAAGCTTTATGCACAGCAAACGTTCTTCAGTGACAGTTGTCATAAATTAAACTGAAACACTGGCCAAGGCAACTATAAGTAATGGCTCCGAGTAGTGAATGAACTTGGAAAGAGATCCAAGTATCTCGAATCGTACCCAGTTTCTTAACAGAATCTCTGGCGGCATCCTCTTCCATTACAATTAACCAGTGAAAACAGGAACTACGCACATCATAACATCCCTGGAACATCTACACAAAATCCTTTTATTACTTTCCCACATAAGCAAAGTATTTTTAGCTTCTTTCAAATAAATTTGCAGCGAATGAAAAGAAAGCCAGCATCATAGGATATGCTAGCTCTCTGCATAATATATGAAGTATTTTGTACTCCGGTGTAGTTAATGGATTACAGGACAGATAGAAAAAGACAGTAGTTTAATTTTACCACATATACGAAATCAATATATGTTTAATGTCATATGTAGGGACTTCGCAGTCTTTCAACATCAATGTTTGCTTGGATTTCAAGTAGCAACAAACTGTTACAAGACTCAGAGATCACCAAAAGATACAACTTCTACCTTAGAAAAGCAGAGAGACCCAATGACATAATTCCCTTCTTACAGGCCAATAAACTCAAAGGCTCCCATAGCATATGCAAAGCAGATGTTCTTGGTGTAGCACATAAACATGCATGTTATTTCCATTAGGGCATATCCATATGAGGTGACTGACTGATTGGAAGACAGGATAGTGCTGACTAGATATCATGCAAGTCCTAAACTACTCTCAGTGTTTACATCAGGAAATCACATTTTAATTTTGGCAGATAATACTGGAATACATCTGATTTACATACATGCTTTCTCTCTGTGGCCTTCAGAGATTTTGCAGCGTAGTAAAAGAGTTGGGTTCCACACAGTGCTACCCAGTATTTCGTCCAAGACGCCACCTAGATAGAAAAGATAAAAGAAAATGTGCAACAGGTAAGTGAAATGATTCATAATATTGAGTTGCAAAACAGTAGTCATCATCCTGTGAGAACATGACAGCACTAACTGTCCAGCCAAACCATCAGCCATGTTTCTAAAGCTGCTGTTTCCAGTTATTCGTGCAGGCCTATGAATGCTTTAAAAATCTAGAAAGCAGAAAGAACATATGCCTTTCCTCAGTCATCTGAGAAAAATTTTGTGCATCTTTATTCTATACTTTCTGCAACTCTTATTGGACACTTGATTGAGTTAGAGTACATTTGTCCCCTTTCCATTTTATGTACTGCCATAAAGTATCCCCCATTGTCATGAATATGTATTTTGCTTTACGACTAATAATCAAGCATTTGTGATGCAAATAGTAAGAGTTCGAATCTATTCATAAATTGTTAGGATCCACCTACCATTGAGGAAGACAAAACATGCTCCTCTCTTTTAAAGGTTACCAGTAATTGTAAGAAATTTTATATAGCATTATACTTCTCTTCTACCCCCCAGATTAGGGGTATAGCCATATAAACTGAATAAATCCACCAAACAGAATAATGGAAACTCTAGCAGTGACCCTAAACCTTAATCAGCAAGGCAGAGGAGATCTCAGACACCTGAATTAGTTGCACAATGGTCATTTTATTATATTTATGACTGGGTAAAGGAAGAAGGTGAGAAAGTGAATTAAAAATCTTACTGTAGGTTTTTTGCCTTCTTTCAACAAAGTCTTCCTCCTGAGAACACCTTGAATAGTAACTGCTCCTGGATACAAATGAACAGCCAGATCTTCAGATTCTAGGGAGCTGAAAGGAGCATGTGAAGGTTTGTGTGAAAAAATACTTTTCCTAAAGTAGTTTTCCAATCATTACCACACACTAATGCAAACATCTGTATTTTAATTTAGAAATGTCATCTTTTCATTTATTGGACTTCGTTGTGGAAAAAGACTTTGGCTGTTACAAGGAACTGCTGTTGGGGAATTTACACTCACAAGCAAAAGTGACCAGAAAAATTAATTAGCCAAGCAGGTGATCCTTAATTAAAAAAATTAAAACTCAAAACACAACTGAAATACAAGAACAATTAATTTCAAAAAGCAAATGTTTGAAGGACATTCATACTGTTGCTGTAGGTGTTAAAACCTCTCCTTCAGCCCTTGCAAGAAAGATGAGTATTTTTTTGTTAGAAAACACTGGAATCATTAGCACATCAAAACCAAAGCATAGCTCAAACATGCACAATCTTTAAAATATCTGAAAGCAAGAAGAGTGGGCAGGAGCAATAAAGAGCAGAAACCTGAACCATAGCTTTAAGGTGTTTTAATACATCTGGTGCTCTACTAATCATCTACCCTATGTAGGATTTAAGAGCAACGGGACAAAACAAATGCCAGGTACAGCACTGTGAAAAGAAAACTTAGCTTTATTAAAATTATAAAGCTCACTGGCTTACAGAACATTCTCAATCAGAAAAAAATTACAACAAAAATAATTTCATTAAGCATCAATCAGAGCATGTAACTAAATTGCTGAACCCAGCAGCTTTCTAGAAAAGCCAAGAAACTGAACGGTGCCTGAAACTCATTTTGAAGTAAGCCAGGATTTGCTGTTTCATCCATCCTAACATCCATGCATGTTCAAAGTAAATTGGAAATCTAGCAAACATTTTTATCGCAGCGCCTACTGAGGATGATGATATGGAGACAATTTGGGACATTGACAGATGTGAACATGAGTTTAATTTAGTGAGATAACACTTGCTTCTTGACATGAAAAAATTTTCATAGCCAATGGCCATTTCTTTCGCAACTACAGCTGGAGATAGAATTTGTATTTTAATTAATCAGAATAATCAGTCATATTACTATGACAGCTTGCAAATAATACTACATCTGATGAATTGGGGCCAATTTTAATGCGCTACTCATTTTAGCCATATTTCTTATTTCAGGGAAAAAGGGAAAAGAAATTCAGTACAAAACTGCCACCAAAGAAAGCATCTTGAATGCTATCCCATTAGCACAAGAAGCAGCTTTGCTGTCCACATGAGAACTACCAACACTGCTACACAGTGGTGGGTAGTTAAAAGTTACCTCTGATAAAACATCTTTAAGCCTTCACATAAAGATCCAGTGGTTCAGAGTTTAGATTTGCAGATCAGAGTGAACAAAAGCCCTTATGGTGATACAGACTAAGTCATAGAAGAGGAAAACTTTTAGTCTGAGAAAAAGGTCTCTACCTTTATTTTGACATGTAAGTTAGAAAGATAACATCAGAAAACACCCACTTATTATTAAACCAAACCAAATCACCAACACTAGAGGGAAAGTTTGACACCTCTGTGTGCAGTGGGGATTGTACCTGCTGGCCTTCATGTGGCCTCGATAGCCATTTCGTGACACTCTTGTCCCCGGACCGAGAGAATGGTACAACCTGTTCCTGTTGGATTCCATTATAAATTGTATGTATTACATATTACATTCACACAAATAGCATGACTGCTAAAATAGCATAGTATTTTTCCTGTGTGCGCATCACAAAGCCACCTCTTCGACATAAGAAACAGAAGATAATTTTATTTAGAAAAATGCATGCAGGGGTGGATACCATGTTGTTTATGTCCTCAGATGTTCTCTTTGTCAGCACTCACGATACTGCAGTGTTTTACGGGCACTGAAGAATAACACATTTTGAGAGCCAAGCCTGCATTTAGTTCTTAGAGATTAAATCAATGCAAAGGAACTATATTAATAAAATTTGTATGTCTTTAAATTATATTTAAACTTATATATATTTAANTATTGCACTGAAAGGAATCAAAAGCACTGTCAAAATATGACTGACACTGCTTAAAATACTTTTGTATTAAGTAACATTGAAGTAAGCTACGCAACATTTAAATTCTCCAGTTCATACAAGCTTTAAAGTTTACACATAAACTTCACATTTTAGAGTCCTTAACCTGATCTATACTGCTATCCATAGCCAGGACTTGTGTTCTAGACCTGCCTTTTAAATACTGCTTTGCTTCACTGGACCTTGTTTTTCTGGATCAGATACCTTAGTTGACTGAATTCCATTTAAGTCAACAGAAGTATATGCACTTTGTCCTCACCTCCTGTTTTTTATCCATTTTCCTTTTTGCTTGTATTATGCAGAAAGACTGAACGTCAGCTCTAATTCTGCAGAAGCAGGCACTTAAGTGCAAGACTGAGAATTTTACAAGCAAAATCTCCTACGTGGTATAAATCTAACAAATCTATCACCTGTGAGAGGGGCTTTCTTTTAGCTGGACAGGGCTGTATTTCTCATAACAGGAAACCCAAACAACTAGCAATGTCATGTTTCAATCTGAACTCAGAGTAGTTTACAGCAGGCAAACAAAACAGTCTTAAAGAAGGGACACAGTAAAGGTCAGCAGCATTAAACAAGAATGGCTTTTTCGTTTGTTTGTTCTTGGGTTTTTTTGCTTGCTTTTAAACCGTCTCAAATTATTGCCTTTGCTGCAGGAAGAATTATCAAAAAGATACTAAAGAATCACCTTCTACTAATCTATCAGAGAATATGCCATCATTTGTTTTTCAACGTAACTGATATCTTTGAATTTGTCAATTATTTTTAAAAAAATATATTCAAGATACAGACAAATAAAACAAAAATTAACATGATGGAAAGAAAACTGTAAGATACGCTGTATATTTGTGTGTACGTATATTTTGCATGCAAATTAAATCCGTTTTCTTCTTACCTTTAAGCTTGTTTTTTTGCATAACAAGGAGGCTATCACTCTTGCATTCGAGCAATTTCAGGGATAGCTAGTCAGAGACACTCAAGATGACAACCAATGAGACTGAAGTGTCACTTAGGATACTGCCCTTAGCGTGATATAACTGCCAGGAGGTGGAATTACAGTCTTTCAGGTAATTTTGATTAGCCTAGAGGGACACACCATTTCTGAAATCTCCTACTCAAGGTTAAAACTAAATTTCTGTTGTTCTTAAAAAAACCCAAACCAATCAGTGACTCTAGTTATCATCCCTTCCGCATTTCCCAGTTACAAACAACAGGAGGGCCAGGAAAATCAGGAACATTTAATACAATTCCTTCTGTTACCTGGGGAATCTGTGTGTGGAGTATCTAATTACTTCCTGTTAGGTATATTATGCAGATTTAAGCCCTCCTACACAAAGATCCTGTTCCTAAATCACTGGAGAACATTGAATTCCCACTCGCACTGCATAGGAAGTAGTCATTCGTAACACTGGAAGCATCCCAGTTTTGCCAGTACCAAACTAATGCTTCTCCCTCACTTAAAAAGTCTTTTATAAGAATGGAAACTCACAGTACAGACCAAAACTAGACAGATGCCCTCTCTAGTCATCTTAAAATTTAACACTTGCATTTCAGTGTATTATCTATTAAATGCCAAAACATGCTTCCATCATCTTATAATTCAAGGAACAGACACAAGGTTGTTGTGTATCTCTATGAATTTCACAGATAGTGTTTTAAGTGTCTGTAAGGAACCCAATCCCTTTCCCTGGAAGCAGGCAAGAGAACTCGCCCTCAAAAGCATGCAACTTCAGAGTTCCCAAAGAGCTCTTTCAGGAAAGAGGGAATTACGGAAGGCAAGTGGAATTTGCAAGAGAAGGAATCTTCTGACATAATTGCTTGGCATGGAGCAAACCTTTTAACTGGGGGGAGTCTGGGCCAGCCAGTTCTCATTACGACAAGGGTGAAAAATCTCTGCTTTGCCTCGGAAGTCCGCACAGCTCTGGTGAGTGTCACCATTCTCTAAAAATGCTTAAGAAAGCTTAAGCCTGAACCTCACTAAAATTTTAAGTTTCTTATGGTACCTAAGGTAAAAGCACTCAGTTCACCACTTTGTCAAAGGCTTTGCTATATAACTCTTTGTCTTTGAGAAACAACCTGAACTTGATTAATTCTGTGATGCAACAGGGAAGGAAAACCAAGAAAAAAACCTTTTGAATGTTGCAGGTTGCATCACTGAGCAAAACAAGTTACAGATTTTATTTCTGACCCAATTTTCTTTTTATGCTCATGTGGAATGTTCTTATTGCTTACACAAAAGAATCATAAGGGCATATCCTCATGTCTGTAACCATATTTATAGTATGAAATATCAAAGAGTTTACCTTTAGCACTGAGATATTGTCAAAGATTTCTTCCAAAAAGTATCACAGAACTTCAACTCTTCAATTAATTCATCAGAATATAAGGTTTATAGTAAAAGTTCCCAAATATAAAGAGAGAGTGCTTTGACAAAAATTTCTATGAAACATGTCTTCAAAGCATGGTAGAAAGAGTCATCCATGGCAACTCTGAACCTGATTGATTATCCAAAATTGAATTATAGAAGCAAACTATGCACTGTATCATGCATCTTACTGAGCTGTGGGAAGATAAAATTTCCACCTTTTACTATATTAAACTACAGCTGTTAGCCTTTTTCCACATTCTCAAATACAACATGGGAAAGGACTGAAGTGGTCAATGTCACCTGAGCAGGTATTTGGATAAGGAGTAAGATATTAATTCTGAACTACAAAGTCAAGCATTAGCAAGGGGTATTACAGTGCCTTCCTATGTAACAATGATGTGAAGAGCAGATGGGAGGACAAGTGACAGTGTCAATGACAAGAACAAAGGGACTAAGAATGGGTGATATCTCAGGGAAAGTGAAAATGTGAAACAGATAGGTCACATGAATAGCATACACAGGATATACAAATATATGAAACCAGAAAAATCATTTGGGGTTTAGCAGTAGTCTGATTGCACTATTTAGAAGAATGTATGCAATGAGTAAGCGCCCAATTAGACAAAAGCCCTGTTAACTACTTGTGAGCAGAAGGTACTTCTCTGCTGCTTGAAGAGATCCAGTGTACTTACTACAGTTCATTAATAGCCTTACATACAGAAGATCTCTAGATCACTAAAATAAAGCACCATTTTCAGGACTGAGCAAGAAGTGTATACGTCTGAATAGAGAAATGCAGGTTTTAAGTGGTAATTTTTCTTACCTTTCAAATGCCGGCCAGGAAGTCTCTTCACTGAGTTCAGAACCATCACTGCTACCTTGAAAGAGATAAGAATGAACGATACTTTATTTCATCATCTATAATCCATCTATTTCAATTACGTCTGTTTCTCCTCAGAATATTTAAGATTGAATGTGTAAAAAATACTTCACTAAAATACCACAATGAAAATACTTAGTGATTTGCTTCAGGAATTTCACAAACTGAGGTAGAGATTTGACGCGACTAGGTCTAAGTGCACATTAAGGTGAAGAAAAGGAGCACTAATAAATAGGAAAGATTTAAAGAACTAGATTTTCAAGATTTAAAGAACATCCTAAGTGTGGATCTGTCTGATTAACATAAGCATTTAAAAAGAAAAGTTACTTATTCACATAATTCCTTATGAAGTCATACATGGTAACCACAAAGTAATCCAATGTTACTGCAAGTATTTTATTTTAAACACTGAAAGTAGAGGAAAACCACAAAATTCAAATATCTGATGCATCCACTCATGGCAGGCCCATAAATAACATACTAACTTTACAATTATAGTAAATCTCATCAGTCTGAAAATTAGTATTTGAATACAGACACAAGGTAGTGTTATCTGTAATATTGTTAAAAATCTGTAAATATATATCAATATACAAATACTATTAACAGAACTTGGTAACTTCAGCTACTAATTGTACTACAATGTTCAAGCTGTTGTCTTGGCTGCTGTCCTCATCTTTCAGACCAGACCAGCTTTCTATGCCAGCTACCATCCTTGCCCTCCACTTCAAGCCAAAATGTGTTTTTGGCTCCAGACAACCCTTACTCCTCAGTTTCAGTCTAATTAGTCACTGCTAAAAGCTCACCTTTTGGTACTTTGACAGCTCGTTTGCTCTGCCTCCCGAATACACATATATAAAAGGAAGAATCGATTTACAGTCATTTTCAGACAAACAAAAAAAAGTAAAATTAAAAAAAAAATCAGAATCAGCAAAGGTTCCCTGTAATTTTACACAGAAAATCAGCAGGGAACGGTGGTGCCCTGAACGATTATCTGTGCAAAGGTAAGTCTGGATGTCCACTGAGTAAACACAGAATATCCATGAAGGCAATAAGAACCTCACACTGCAGAGGTAATTCCAGCCAAGAGCTATGAAAATCTCAGCACGAACTGAAGTTCTCTCTGTGCAAAATCCAAGAGAAAATACATGCCTTTATCTGTCAGCCAACTCAACTTAGATGCCTCTTTTCCAAGCATTAGCTCAACATCCTCACATTAACATGATCTCTAAGGGACACTAGATAATTTGGTCTCAGCTTATCCTGAACCTTTCCTAAAGGGAGGTCCTAACCTGGTTCACACTAACATTATTGTAAAAGGGACTTGTATAGTGGAAGAAGCTAAGAGACATATAAAAGCAGTGCTCCACTGGAGCTACTGGCTCCTAAACTAGGCATAAAGGTCTGCAAGAAGGGGAGTACGATACTTAACAGGTGACTAATTATTTTCTAAAAGTGTCTTTAAGATTTTAGTAGAGTCACAAAATAGTTTGAGTTGAGTTTTAAACCTTTAATGGGATCTTGGTCATCTAGTCCTAATCCCGAAGTAGTACTTACATTCTCAGTTCACTGATCCTTTAGCATTCGTCTGCTTAAAAGGTTACAGCACCAGGTATCTTGCCCGTAAAAGAAAAGTACAGTTACTTATACTTCCATGACTTACACTTCCTCTGTAGCTGTGAGGACAACGTATCAAAGTGCCACAGTTACTGAAGTCAGAACACTTACTCAACAGCAAGGGACTGCCTGCACAAATTTAATCTATCAGCAAACATTCTGGTGCCACGAAGCAGGTGAGTAAAAAGGTGACTATAAAAATAATCAGAAGTTCTGTTTGGCACAGTTTACATCTGACCTGCACCATGGAAAAGTAAGAGAACGTGCGGACTGAACTCCACATTGATCTACGCACTTTATACAGGAACACATGAAGTGTCCCAGGCAAAACTGGAGTAACCGGTTGGAGTACCCTATCCATATGGAGCCTGCTGTTGCAGTAGAGGTCTTTGCAAAATCCCAAAACAAAGCTGGAAGAAACAACTGTCACTTACTATTTTCAGCAAATTCCACATCCACATCACAATGAAAAGCTCAATGATTTATTCCAGCCAAACAGAAACACAGCTGCACTCTCTGCAAGGCAAAGTCTCTTCAAACAAATAAGTAGTGTGATTTGGGGATACAACGATAGAATCAGATGTAACAGAAATTCAGAGACAACTTTAAATTGGTATTTTGGATAAGACTTTCCAGCTGACTGTCTTTGAGGAAGACTGTTTATAGTAGAATATCTTATAACAGGATCTTAAAGTTCTGTAATCCTTTTAGCAGGAGGAACGACAGTTAGAAAGGTAGGTTTCAGGCATGACATTTTCTCAGCATGATGATTCCTCAAGAAATCCAGCATCCTGGACTGTTGCAAAGACAATAGTGAATTGCTTGAGCCATTTAAACATGAAGGAGCACAAATAAGAGACTGGCACGAATAGGCAGTGAGTAACTGATGCTACTATCACGTGCACTTGTATCAGACTAAGGCACAGACTACATTACTCCAAGGAAATGCAGCAGTCCAGAATGGCATGTCCAGAATGGCACGTCCTTCAAAGAAGGTCTGATCCAGATCTGTCCAAATAGAGAACCTCTCCTATTTGCTCGGTGAACCTACTGTTGAATTTTTTAATAATTTGAGCTGGAAGGGACCTTGGGAGGTCATCTGGTCTGACATCCTACTCAAACCTAACTTGGAGATCAGATTGCTGAGGGTCTCATCTAGTCATGTTTTTCAAAGATGCAGCGTCTACTATCTCTCTGAGCAACCTGTTACTGTGTTTCACAACCTGCACGTGAAAAAAAATTTTCCTTGCATGTAATTGAAATTTTCCTTGTTGCTATCTGGAGCAGTATGTTCTGCAAAGCAGTGCAGTAATCCCTGTTTGCCCCAGTCACCCAGACAACACTGACATTATTAGGGACAATTAAAGTCTTATTTATTTCCTCATTACTGCATAGATTTCGCTTTATATTAACAAGAAGCACAACTTCAATATGACTAGAGATTTAGCTGATTGAGGCCCATGTGATAGAAATCTATATAATTAGAACCCAATAACAATACTGTATTATGAAGTATTTTTTTAATCTTTAAAAATAAGTTGTTACACTAAAATTTTATTTGAAATGACATTTTGATAGGAACTGTATTAGCTTGGCTAAGAAAGTTGCATTTCAAACACTAAGTACTCTACAGAAACAGTTAAAAGCTAGTGTTCCTTTTAAAAAAATGCCTAACAATGTAGAGCAAAAAGAGCTGAAATGTCATCTTTCAGAAAGTGATAATCCTTGTTACAGTATCAGTACAGTTACAACAAATTTGCGGGATTCATAAACAAAGGTTTCATTTTAAAAGTTTAATCTATACAGAAATTGCCAATTACACTTTAAAAAGCAACGTTAATTTAGAAAAAAGTGGGCCAAACATCACAGCTATTGATTTAACATTTATATTGAGGCTCATACATGTTTTAAAAAATCGTAACAAAAACTTGGAAAAGGTTGAATTTTAGCACTTGACTAGCCCTCTTTAACATCTACATAGAATATCTGTAACAGGATTTTTTTTTTAGATTCTAAACAACTGTATGATTTTTTGCACAACAAAAGTTCTGATACTAAAAAAACCCATTTCCCAGAAAACAAAAGAATACACATTACATCCCTCCTTCCAAAACAAAACAGAGGAGAAAGGAACTGTTTTTAACTTACTAAAAAGTTAGATGCCTAGCCAAATTCTTTTTAAACATTAAGTGCACTATTTGACTATCACCTCAACTGGAAATGTTTCATTCATTCAGTACTTCAAAAATATATCACCTTCTTAAATTCTTCTCAAGTATGTACTCAATATTTGAGTTTTTCCAACAACCTCAAGCAGGCCTTCAGGTTAAACTTAATAACAAATCTTAGGTAGTATAAATCCTTTCTGTTAAGTAAGGTTCTACACAAGTTTTAGGTTTGTGTAAGAAGCCACTTGACACAAAACACTGTCTTCCTAGTTTTCTTTAATGCTAACAAAATAAAAAATTTATTGTACAGGATTAAAAAAAATCATAAATCAAAGTTGTGTTTATCTTTACAACGTAGCAGGAAGGTTTTTTCCTGTCTTAGGAGTAACAGCAATTGGAAAAAATGGGCTTTTTGCTGTGCGAATGATTATCTGAGAAGGTTCAGGATTGTTTACACAGGGAATCATAGAATGGTTTGGGCTGGAAGGACCTTAAAGATCACCATGGGCAGGGACACCTCCCACCAGCCCAGGCTGCTCAAAGCCCCGTCCAGCCTGGCCTTGAACCCCTCCAGGGGCAACCTCCCTGGGCAACCTGTTCCAGTGCGTCACCCCCCTCACAAGAAAGAATTTCTTCCTGATACTTAATCTAAATCTATCCTCTCTCAGTTTAAAACCATTATCCCTCATCCTATCACTACACTCCCTGATAAAGAGTCCCTCCCCAGCTTCCCTGTAGGCCCCCTTTAGGTACTGGAAAGCTGCTATATGGTCTCCCCAGAGCCCTCTCTAGAGCTCCAGCACTGCAGCTGAATACAGACGTGGATTTTCTGTTCATATTTGTAGATGTGGATACACGTGTCTACGCTACAGCCACACAAACAGCATGGGGCTAGGCCCCTCGGTATGTGATAGGGAATATCTATACCATTGCATACCCACTCCCCCCGAGTCACGGCATCCACTCATTGCTGAAAGCCTGAGGATATAGAACCTTTAACACAGGCTTCCTTTATCCAGAAGTTAGTCCCTAAAGTTAAACAGGTGTTAATATAAACAAACCAACCCCAAAGAGTTTAAAAAGTACTCAGACTAAAAATTTTTTCCCCTTCTCAAATCTGCAACTGACACTCTCTTGGCTCCAGTTACACAGTGTTTCCAGAGTTGCAGTCACTATAGCTGGTGACTGACCTGACAGAGCTTGAAACTAATGTGAAAACAGAAAAAAATTGGTCTGGAGACCTGAACATCAATTGCTGGAGCACAGCTAACATCATGGAGATGGACTTCATGCCCTACGATTTATGTTCTGCCTGTTGAGTCTATGACCTTACTTAAAACCCTCATGTGTATTTGAACTAGTTCATTACCACTTAACTACTGCACAATAAAGTTTAAATAGTTCAACTTTGGCTTGCTAGTTAACCAAGTAAGAACGGTTCAAAGACTGGCAAACAACTCAAGCAATATGCTGCCAGAGAATCAACACAAACAAATATCTAATACCATCACTGATAATGACTTTCATCATGAAAAGCTAATGAAGGCAAATAACCAAGTAAGATAAAGATGGGGCAGAAACAGGGGTTTTGTACAGCTGCACTAATCACAAAAAACTCCCAAGCGTATGCCCTGGACCAAACAATACTAATAAGGATTCAGGAAGAAACGGGGTACTAAAACTCCTGTATATCCCTCTCCTCTCAAATCCAAGCATCTACATGTGCATTTTTAACCTAAAATAATACACAGCTCTTATAGTTACCCTATGACTAAAGTAGTGGTAAATAATAGCAAAATGGGGTATTCACACTTAGGGCAAGAGACATCTATATACTCGTTTAATAGGAATATTAAAAAAAAATTAAATATGTATTTATTCTGCCTGAAACTCTACCTGAACTTTGATCTTCTAATGCAGACTGCTGATGACTCAGGATCCTAAACACCTGAACAGCACACTACAGGGTAAGAATCAAACAAACACTGGCTGTGTAGAGTTCGTCCCTGCTCTATAGGCTGCCAAAACCCTGAAAGTAAATGCATACACTGTATACCTACACCTGTACTTCATTTATTTAAAGAGAAACATAATCCCTTGTAGAATTCAAGTTCTTCAAGACGGTGACTTAAAGAGGAATTCATTAAAATGCTGATATTCTTGTATTCATCTTGTGCCAGTTTTGGTTTGAAAATCTACTGTTCTTCTAAAGGCACTTTCTTACACTAATTCAAACTGATTTAAAATACCTTTCTTTGATTTTGCAGCATTAATTTCTCTGATTGCATTACATTAAAGGCTCAAGTTATTCTCAAGTGACTGGAACACACAAATGAAGGTAAACTTTCAATAGGCTTAGTTTTTCCAGAGTTTTCATTGTAGATTAGGAAAAATAAGCAGAAGAAAAAAGTTTGAAAAAGAAAACACTCCAAAGTTAGAAAAGAAGTTGCATCCAATACCGCTACAAACATAATCCATAAATACTTTTTCTTAGAATTTTTAAACCACCTAAAATTTCATCCTCAGTTTCAGCCAAGTATTTCTGTGTTCATACTTCAACACCCATTCTTAAGTGGCATACATGTGAGAATGCACCCTTAAAAAACCCATGCTCCTAAGCAAAATTACTTTGCATCCAGCGGAGTAAGAGAATAAAAACCACACAGAAGCAATATATGAAAAGAGGGGTCTATTTTACACTGTTCCTTTACCTCTACAGAATTACTTGGACAATTAGCCATTGTAAACAAATTCAGCTTCAGAAAAAAATTTGTTAATGCAGCTGAACCAAATCATAAGAAATGGTGGAAATACAAAACTTCTGAGAACATTAACGAAGTGAGCTGAACATTGCTGCAGAGATACGCAAGAGTGCACTTACATAAGAGTAGAATACTTTAAAAGTATATGAAAGTCAGAGAGTATTAGAAAAACATGTATTCTTAAAAAAAATACTCTTACGAGTAAAAGGAAGTTTCATGCTATTTCTGAGTTGAACCACAATCAAAGCAAAAGCATCTTGATTTATCCTACTTTTAGGTGAGAGCAAGTAAATACATGGAGAAGAAGAGCTGGTGAGAGTGTGCAGACGGTCCCTTCAACCTTAGCCCTCAGAAGGGCGAGCTTGCTCTTTTGAAAGTGTATACAGTGATCTCACCAAAATGGAGGGATCACAGAACTAAACTATCCTGCAGCTTTAAGATTTACGCGTAACAAATAGTGGGGGTTCTCAGAATTAAATGAATCATAACCCACCTAAGAATGAAATTAATTATATCCTTGAAGATCTTAATTCTCTACGTAATTATAAAGAGCTCCAAATGACGAGCTCAAATGCAGCTGTCTAAATTATGCACATCTAACACTTAGAAGAGATTATTTCCTCTTGTCACATTCCTGAATTCAAGAGGACATTTCCCATCTGATACTGTATATACAACTGGTGAAGTGTTTCTTCCTTCTAACTAGGATAGCCCTCAGCACTGCTGGAAAAGAGATTTCTCACTTTTGTTCAGATAACAAGCACCTATATAACATAGGTAAAACGGCAACAGAAACAGATGTACATCTCCCTTACTCTAGCATAATAAACCCTGCTAAACACAGCCTCATAGTTCTAGGAACAAGAACTGTTTTGACCCAAGCACAAGGAATTAGTATAACAGGGGCTATATCTTCAATTTTTTTCAGTTCTAAGTATTTGTAGAATGAGTTGAGTGTACACAATCAGCCCTCCTATACCTACTTGGGTCACTTTCTGCATTGCTGCTTTAGAAATCCCTCATTATAAAGAAAAATACCCACTTAGTGTATCCTTCATATTTGAAAGATTAATGACACTTAAGTAAAAATTTTGGTATACTATTCAGCATTCCCAGAATAGATCATCAGTTTTTCCCAGAATAACACAATTAAAATTGTCCATCACCACTCGAATATTTATTTTTAGTTTAGACACACACACTGCTTGATCAACTGCTCAGTTTTAATCCGTTTATATGCAGAACAGGATTTCACACAACCATGAATCTCAGACCTAGTGATGCTGTGACTGATCTCTTTATCACAGACTGAAAGCTTCTCTCAGAGACATAACTGAAGAAATCCAAGTGCAAGAGTCCTTATGTACCTGAAGAAGATGGTGTGTTCAGCAGTGGAAAAAGAAACAGTACTCTGATGAATCTTTGTAACATGCCTATAACTGCTCTGCTTAATTGTAAACAGACTATAGTAATCTGTTAACAGCAAAGGTGACTCAGACATGAGGCCTGACAAAAAAAAAAAAGCACGAACTCACATGCTC
The DNA here is from genome assembly GCA_013400135.1 of Rhinoptilus africanus. Classification (NCBI taxonomy): domain Eukaryota; kingdom Metazoa; phylum Chordata; class Aves; order Charadriiformes; family Glareolidae; genus Rhinoptilus; species Rhinoptilus africanus. The sequence goes on along the minus strand of VXBO01011180.1, from coordinate 632,632 downwards.
TAAGAATTTAGATAAAGCATCATAACAGGTACTGTGCTGCACACAAACATCCTGTAGGCACTGTTGTTACATTGCTGCTTTTTTGATATTTGATGTAAAGGAAGATTATATCAGATCCTCCAACATAGAAGGACTGGAAATGTCTGAACACCTTCCATCCCCAAAACACAAGAGTGATTTAAAGTAGTATTACAGTCATGTTTATGGTTAGATTCAAGGTGCTGGCATATCAGAAACATTGCCCATGTTTTGAAGTGGGACTACTCATCCAAAAAGTTAAATCCTATATAGGCTTATATCTAAGAAAAGGTAGTCTTTTTTCGAGAGCAACAGGTTTAAGTCCACATTTATGGGCAAGGTGAGGAATAACACTCTTTTCAGTACACCTATTGAGACGTTTTCTTGACAGTCTTTTGAAGTTGTGTTGTAGAATACCGTAAACCTCCTCTCTGCTGCAGTGACTGTACTATTTCCAAGTACTGAGCAAACAGACGACTTCAAACATGATGGAGGAACTTAGCAGCTTCAATCAACTTCCTTAAATCCTGCTGAAACAGCAGTACAGAATGCCAGACAACTTATATTTCCAACAGCTCTTCAGTAATAGATACTGCAAGCCTCCAGAACTTACTCTCTTCCTCCATATGTATTTCTAGCACCTCTAATAATCTTTTGTGTCATTTAAATTTTCATAACCAAGAAGCAGCAAAAGTAACAATGATGCTACACTGTCAAAATACCGACAAAACTAAAGTAATGGAGTATGGGGAGGCTGGAGGTGGAGGAGAATAGGAGCAGGGAAGTTCTAACCACAAATGCTGATCTTACACAAAACACATAAGGTTGCTGTTTTACAAGTCTTCTGAAGTGGCAATTTTGTTCCAACTTGTAAGGGTGACTACATCAAATCGATATGGTCATGTCTGAGCTAAGCATGAGAAAAGAGTTGAAAAATTCAGAGATGAGACAAAGAAGGGAAACATTGTACTCTGGTGACTGGTATGCTGTGACTGGTTCTTAGTTGGACCTCATGAAAAACCGACTATCAGCTCTGTCAAACCTGCCCTGCTAGGCTCTAACAGAGGCAAATAAATAATTTACTCTGGAAAAAGGATCAAATGCAGAGAAGTTTCTTAGCTATTTAGACAGAAAATATCAGTAAAAGACGGCACTGAGAAAAAGGCAATGCTACATCTCAACAAAAGCGACAAAAGTCTGTTTCCCCTAAATCCAGCATAATGCTGAGAAGACTACACTTGAAGGGTAGTTAGATGCATGAGAAGCTTTCATCTCCTGTACTGTGCAATTCCTGAGAATGCAAGCTGTCTGTATGCTGATAAGAAGTACCATTTCTGCTGGATGATCCTGAAATGGCAAACTTTGCCATTTTTGCCAGAGAGCCTGTAGAAAAATGGAGAGAGGCAATGCACATTTACTAGTGGAAGCTGCGTGATGTGAACAGGTTCAAACTACTTTGTCAAAGCTAAATCCACAGATTTATTTAACAACATGGTTTTTAAAAATTACTGTCTCTGGATATTTGACTTTTTCCATATGAAAATTACATTTAATGTTTGCTCAGAATATGTCCTTCTCCTCAAGAAAATACACGAGCAGCTCCTGAAAACAGCATAATTTGAAACTGTGTGACTTTGCTTCTCTCCAGGAGGGCTAAAAAAGCAAAACAGCTTTTTAAAATGAAGTTATCCAAAGAAATGCACAACACTACAAAAATCCTGGATTACATAAATATGGAATAACATCAAATTCTGTAAGATAATAATTTTGAGAAAAAGGACAGAGGGAGGTTCCATTTCTCAAGCCTAGCTGCACCTGACCCTAGTTAGGTGGATCTGGGAGGCACTTGCCCTGGCCTCCCTCCACTTTAAGGATCTGTGTGTAACAGGAGGAAAGAGCAATTGCTGTCACATAAGAAACTCAGTAAGTAGAGTTCTCAAAGTGAGAACACCCTAAATATTTGAAGATCAGTAACTTACCAAAACGAAGTCGATTCTAACATTTTGAAGTATGTGAAAGTTAAATTGCTATATACTCCCGACAAAATTAAGGAGTAATTACAAATTACAGTCTTAAAGACTGTCAGCACTTTACAGTTCTGTCAATTTGATATGGAATTTAAAATAGAAAACATACCACAAGACATTTTTAATTTGGATTGATTTGGGGCTTGGGGAGGGGTGGGGGGGGGAGTAGGAAACAGTGCCCTGAGCTTCCCACCACACTCATCAAGGAAGAAGCGGAGTAACAGCAGTTGTATCGTTAAAGGGGATATTAAAAATAAAATCTGCTTTTTTATAATTTGTACGCATGTAGTTTGTGTTGTATAAATTATTCTGCCAACTTTCCAACTATGTTTCTCAAGTTTGTTCTAAAATAGAATTTTTACTTTAGAACAGTACCACTGCTTGTACAATTGCCAACCACTCACGCTAAAATCTTTATTAAAAGACCATGTACTGACTGCACAGGTATGCTTACAGTTCCTACCTATTGAAATTCCACTAGAAAGAGTGGAGCTTTCTGCTTGCCCTCGGGATGGGACATGAGGCTCCATGACGCTGTCATCCAGTAGATGCCTTGGTCCTGCGTTGGGGAATGTTGCGCTTTTAAATTCAGCTGTATTCATTTTGTGTATGAAACTAGAAGTGAACAGGATAAGACTGTTACAACATTTTCTTGATACATTTCAAAAGCTGTTGCTTTGACACCCTGAACGATTTGTTCCAAATACCAAACTAAATCACGGCTCAAGACATAAGTAACTGTATTATCTGTATTACAAACTGTATTAGCTATAAGAACTGCTAGTCTTAAAACTCCACAGCACTCTTGGAGCAAAGAGAAAGTTCGGAGTACTTTAAAAATTACTTTCAATATCCTAAGGTATTTTTGTCTTACTACAACACATAATTGAACTTTAGAATTGCATTGTAGCTCATTGAAGGTAAATTTACACAATTTAAGAGGTGAATTACTGAATAGCTACAATCTTACATTTTGAAAGATGATATGGCAATTGATGATATAAAGATCAAGATATTAATTAGAAGTACATCTATATAGAAAAAAAACCTAAAAATGTTACTACACAAAGTTATATGAAAGACTACAAAGGAGGTCTCATCATAAAAATACCAATAAAGCAATTCTTTCAGTTTGTATTTGAAAGAATTACACTGGCATTGAGTTGCTATAAAGGATAGTTCTGTCATTCAGAAAGAGTCTATTTTGACTAACTCATTGGCTATTCTTATCATCATAACAGCCACACAGTCTTCCTATTTTGACCAATTCTCTTTGGTTGGGATACGACCATTATAGTTCTGAGCTTGGTCTCTTGCCACAAATTGGTCTCTAAGTGAAATACTGCGTACAAATCATGCTACTTTTTAAAAGCAAAGCTTTTGTATTGAAAGGTGATACATCACAGAGCTAAGGATTCTCAGATTAAATAAAACGCTGACTTGTATCCCAGGCTGTGACATTTCCTGTGCCCATGCGGTATCAGGTTCCTAGGCGAAGGGGGTGTTGGGGGTAGCAAGGCTCCTTCAGCTGCAACATTTTTCCGTCCACTTTGTGGAGATGCTCCGACTTCAGAGCCTGGACAAAAAAAAGACATTACTCCCAAGTAACTTCAGAATTACCGTCAGGGTTACTTCTCAGAAAATTGTGGAAGAGTTGCACAAAACTTTCTAAACTCAATTTGTAAGAGAGAGCCTGTAATAAAACTCACTGATATAATGATAATTTTAAAAACTATAGGGTTTTTACACAGAATTAAAAATAAGCACACTTATTTCAAACAGATCATCTAGTTACAAGCATTTTGTAAGTCCCAAAGGTTGCTGTATTAGCTACATTGACATTAAACAGTCCCACTGATTCTATGTTTTGAAACTCCTGCCTTTAACCACTTTTGGCATTGATGAAAATAATGGAAAATTTTGGAAGCATATTATACCATGACAAGTTTGTATGAAAGCCTTTCTGTCTAGACACAACAAAGAATGAATATTTAATAGCTCTTCACCCCAAATGACACTAACAAGTTAGTGCCACAATACATACAAGAACCTAAAAAACTGACTCAATTCCTTGAAAGAATTTCTTTACAGATCATCTTTAGACTTTTTATTACAAATATACAGTGTTTATACTTCGCACTTCTTTATTAGCCTCAGGCAAATATTTTTCATGTTCGCAACTCAAAAATAATGCATTTGACAACCTCAAGTCTTCTCACATTTATTAAGCATTTACCTACTAAATCTTCTCTGGAAGCAGCAGAGTGGGGGGTGCTGGTCCCTGGTTCTATCTTTAATGAAAGTCTGCATTAAAGAAGCATTAAAAATTACTTTATCAGGAAATATAAGCATATACGTTTTTGAAGTTTTATTTTAAAAAATTTACAATGGAAAGATGCCTGTTATAACTGCAAGAAACACTATAAAGTTAATAAAAACCATGCACAGTTATGTTTAGCACACACTATTTCCAAACATTCTTTTTTGGGCTATTTTTTGGGGAGTGGAAAAAAACCTACTACTGCAACAGGGCCCAGGATTCACAAAATTACATGCGAGGGTATAATGTAGTCAATGAGTCTATTGCTTTGGTTTGTATAGACTAGGACCGGTTTGCACACCATGCTGAAAGAGGACCAGACTCAACAGCAACTAGAAACTGAAATTTGCAGGGTTTGAAAAGCGGCTACTAAATTTTGGGAAGAAAAAAGTTTGAAGTTTGACAGCTCCTCTCCTCCTCATCCCCAGGTGCTTTAGCAATGACTCATTAAAATTTTAATTTTTTTTTTTTAAATAAAATCCTTTAGGAAGAAAATTGATGTATTCAAGTCACAATGGCCATTCTCTTAACTACAGCCTTTTTGCAGACACCTTAGGGAATAAAAAGTAAAATAGTCACTAATAGTAAGAATAGTTCTTCAAAATACACTTCTCCCCAATAAAAGATTCAGTTTGGAGACATACAAAACCCACAGGTGTAAAATCAGACTTTCTGAATAGCGGCCATGTTTCTGCATTACGTGCAATTGTCTCCATTCATTTCCCTGCCATTGAAACACGTGTTGTACAGGACGAAGAGACTGTAGCTCCTTCAGCAATATAATTCACACTAGTAAGGAGTCCTGCCTAGGGAAGGTGGAGTAAGGTGGTGCTTGGAATTCATGAAAACACTACGTCTCTAAGAAGCAGACACTGCAGTTAAATTTGGATTCGGGTTGGTTTTTTTCCTCCCAATGTTTGATCACAGAGCTTTAGTCTCAGCGATAAGCAAGCAATACTTTCAAAACCAGGCTATAGAATGTTTCAGCAAGAAGGTAAAGCCTGGTGCTTGCATGTGAAAATGCAGAGAACAATTTACAAATCTTAGAAGGGAAGCCAAGTGTCTGAGCCCTCGTTAACTGTTCTTTGACACAAACTGAGGAGTCCCCATTTGCTACCTTTTAGTAAATCCAAATTATGGCTACTAAACGGTAAAGCGTATCTGTTCCTCTACTGTGCGTACCCCTCACACCATTCGAATACAGCTACACAAGCAATCAATTCAACACGACCGAGGTGACAAACTCCCCAGGCAGGCAGGATGGGAAAGGGTGGGGAACCTCCCCAAGCAGATCAGCCAATGAACAAAAACCTTCCTCATACGCAACAGATTTGCTTTTGGTTTATTCCTATCCTCGGGGCTTGTTCCTGTCTTATGCCAGAGATTTCCATCCCCCAGTTTTGCTCGATGCCAGATCACTTAATACAGTAATAGTCTTTTAATTAAGGAAGTGGAAATCTCTGTTTTGGGTGGTATGCTGGGAGGAATAGGTGGGGACATAGACAATATTTTGCCTTTCAAAAAATCAAGTGTTTGCGTTTTACTCACACTATATAACCTAATCAAAGAAAAAAATATAAAATGAAAGTGAAAAACATATATGGAATTTAAAGCCTTAAGTCACAGTCAGTAAGAACTTGGGACTAGATCCACAGCTGACTTTGTTCTGGTGAAAAATTACATAAGCTGTCTCCAATCATGGGATCCATCTTATTGACTGAGCAGTGGTTCGTCAGCCAGAAGTGTGGAGTCTTCATCAGCGCACACTCAAAGAGGTCTGCAGATCACATCAGAAGACCAGACCTGACAGCCAGGGCTTGATGCAATCAGACACAGAAAAGGAAGGACAGCCGCCATCCAGCATGCTGAAAACTATCTTGAGCACAGGACCCTGCGGTAACCTCCTTACTTGCAACTGGTGCACCTGATACGCACAATCCGTCAATACAAGTGCAATGGTAAGTGACAGGCTTTGTGTTAGAAAAGCTATTAAGTAACAGGTTACGGTCAGTTATAGCGCTTCATACTTACTTGTAATTGTCATCTTCTACAAACTTTTGTAGTTCTTCTATATACTGAACTGAGTTTAGGTATTTTTGGACATGAGGCAACAGAGGAATATCTGGAGAACAGATGACATTCATTACCACTGTACCATTCATTGGTAAGCAAAGTTATTTTCCAGAACCTATTTAAACAGAATCAGATCTCTTTCTTTTCTATGTGAGATGAAGGTACAAACTACAGTCCCTACTGATGTTTTTGTCCTTCACAGCATTTCTCATGCATTGAGCTGACATTCCCCACATCCATAATGCCAGGTTTGTATCCCCCTAGAGCTGCTCTGCCCATCAGAGCACTCGTAAGGGAAAAGCGAGAGCGCCCCCCCTGGTCAAACTGAAGTCCCAAACCTGGAAGGTTGTATCTGAGGATACAACCCACACTTTCATTATACTGAGCCCTCAGTGAAGTGTGCTAATTCATATTCCAGCATCACAAACGCAGCCTTACGTCTTTACTAGAACTTGAAGAGGATTGTGAGGGAGACAACCTTTGAAGAAAAAATACATTATCTGACCTATGAATAGAACTAAATGTCCAAAAGACAAGCTGAACTTTTTTTTTTTAATCTTCAGTAGAAGTACAACTCCAAGAGCAATCCTACTATTTTTAGAATTCGTAGCCATAAAACTATGAAACACAGGGATACAAGTTTTCAATGTAGTAGTAAGACTACTGTTAAGTACAATGTATTCCACATTTTTAATCAGAAAATATATACTGCAAAAATGTGTGTGATGTAAATGTGTGCAATGTAAGAAAAGGTAATTTTGTTATGCCTCCTCATGCTGACGCTCTGTCATAACCAATAATACCAGAATAAACAGACTTTTGGGCTAAGAGGGTGAGGGAGAGCATTAATGGCATTCAAATGGGTTGGGCCTTACTTACATTGCATTACAGAAGACATATATTAAAACTTTTTAAATTGTTCTTCTTAATGCTGCAATATTTACACAGTATCTTACCATATTCACATGACTGCTGTAAGTCTGAGATAATTCGAAGAATGTTGTTCATTAAATTTGTTCTTTGCTCGCTTTCCAGAATGCTCCCTGTTGATGGGTAGGCAGAGTCGATATACGTCAAGTCTGACAGATAAATACCTGAATAAGATTAGAAAGCTTTATTTAGCATCTCACATTTAGCAGAAAAAAACCTCACGAACAATATTTTGAAGAATTTTTGCTTTCATTGACTAACGTGTATGCAGGTTGACAGCAGCATTGCCTTGGAATAGTATTTCGGACTTACCCGAGAAACCATTTTAACAAGATCTTCAGACCTCAGAGTAAAACAGTGAATAAGGCTTGGATTTACAGGAAAGTACATCACCATGCTGCCCTTGTCTGGGACTGAATTTGCATTCTCCTCAATCACTTAATCCTTCATTTTGTGAACCTTATCTCAGCTGTATTTGTAGATGCTGAGGGTACGAGTACAGCTAGGTTTCTGTGTGCAAGCTTTCATTCTTTGTACGCCAGATCACAGTGGGCGGCAGAGAGGATCCTTTCCTCCTGCATCACATCATGCATGTACAGGCTGACTTTGTGTTTAACAATGCCATTTTTCTAAGTCTAATTTCTAAAGTTATTAGAAGGACATGCACAACTACTCAAGAACCTAATCTTCTGCCATATCACCAATTAATTATTCCCTTGACAAATATGAAGCATACTAAACACACAATGCTAAAATATATGATCAAAATGAGTAATGATTTTAGGAAGTCTACTAATTAATTCCTCCAATTCAGCATTAAAAAAAGATAACAGAAGGAAAAATCATATCTGTAACTCTTCAGGCTGAATAGAAACTCAACTTGCAGCAATATGGGAAAAGTTAACTAGGCAAAAAGTGCACTCAGACTGAAATGCAGTATGAATCCTGCAGTTAACATTAACTGTAACTCTGAAGATCCAACAGCCTTCAAGTCTTCTACCTGCTTTCTTCCCCAGCACCACTGTAACCTCACTATTCTTTCAATCCCTTAATCAGATAGAGAGTATAAGCCTCCTCTTTAGATACTAGTGCTGCAGATAAACCACTTATTTTAATTCTAAATTCATTTCTTGAACTTCACCCAAAGACTAATTATTTTTGTCTCAACTAAATGAAACATATCCTGAGCAACTCTGCTATTAAAAGGAATTGCTCTTCATCCCCTGCATCTTTCCTGAGATATCCAAATAAAAAAAAAACTATACAAACTTAAATAATATTTTTTAAAAACTTATTTCAGTTACAGGGAATTTCAAAAATTATATTTTGTTTCACGTCTCAGCCTTGTATAACCAAAATCGTAACAAGAAGTTTGGCTTTACAGGTGGAAGACTATTAATACAACCTCACAAGAACAGCAGTTGTGTTTGTATAGCACCTAAGCAGTACAGTCCTCAAATGTGAGTTGGGAAACTCTGGGCATCACTCCAAAATCAACACATACACACGTGTGTGTGCACACACGCAGAAACAAATTAAAATACTTGTGGTTCAAAGGTGACATATAAAAAAGTGAATTAAAAGGTATTACACATGACCTGATATACTACCACATTTCTCAATTTTTTATTCTGCTAAAATTGGTTTATTAAAAACCAGAAAGGATAATCAGAAACATCACATAGTCACATTTAATTTATCTGGACTGCATAAGCTGTCCTGAACCTAACATTGCTAAGCGGTGTCCAAATAGGCCTCTTAAAAATCCCGAACTTGCTCAGCCTAGCACAGAATGAGGTAAATCAGGCTTACTAATTATAATTAAGGAAACTCACTATGAAAAGGCACCTGCAATATTATGCAGGACTTCATAAACCAATGTATTTGTAGGATTATCTTTCTGAATGACTTGCTCAATTAAGCACTGATTTTTTTTCTTTTAGCTAAATCAAGAGCTCTTCTGTAGAGAGCTGTTCTCTAGACTTACTCGATGCTTTTCTGTGAAGTCTAAAATAATTTTGAGAGCATACTAGGGTAATTCTCTTTTAAATGTAATTGGCATGTCCTTTGTGAAGAAACCAAACAAATCAACGAAAGCAAATTGAATGCACTTAAGTGCTGGCTATTGACAGAACTAAACCCAGTACTCTGCATTCCTCACAGGGCATAATCTCTGTGCCTTTTGCTACTTCTAGCACCAGTCAGATGTTATCAAATATTCTGATACCTACCCAAAACCATCACACACACAGTTTTAACATTTTCCACATGTATCGGAGACTTCATGTATTTAACAACTGGAACTGTTTCTTATTAACTGAATGTCAAGAATTGAATGCGACACTCTGTTGAACATTCTTCTAGACTATAAATGGTTCATTTTTCCTGTTGTATCCAGCCAGGCTGCCCCTTTTATTCCCAGAAACACAAATCGAGTTTTATCAGCCTGAAAGAATCTTTCTTCTAAATGAAGCCCAGTACTGTAATAACTTGAAAGGCATCTTTAGGCAGCGTAGTAAAAATGTTTGATTTGTAATTGCCTGCTGAACTCTTGCACAGTCTGTTGCCATATGGTACCCTCCCTTCTACTGGCAAACAATCTTTCCTTGTTCCTAACTTCTCAGCCTCCCTACCCCCCTCCTTTTCTGGAGGGTACGGATAGGAAATCCGAAGGAGGAGTTTCTTCTGCTCTCAGTGTGTTTGCGGTGACATCATAGGTGGGCTGAACGTCTAAGGCGAGTGTGTGTTTGTTTAAAAAAAACTGTCCAAAAGTGATGTATATGGAATCTGGGTCAGCTGTAGCTGGTTAGTGCACTTCTGCACATGAGAGTAAAACACTGCAGTTTCAAAAACGCATTTCTTTCTCTTTTCTGGAATAACACATACTGGAACATTACTTTTTTCATTTTTATTTTTAATTATTAGTTAGCTTGGTTATCATATGGAGAAACCCAGCTCCTCAGTACAGCTTGGATCTAACAGAGAAAGACAAAAGCAGTTTTCAACTCCAACTGCAGATTAACAATCCACAGCATCGGGTAATATAGGAAGAAAAGGCAACTTGGCCTCTGGATTTTCCATCTACCACAGAAGCAAAACAGCTGGAAGATTTTTTTTCTTGGTAAGTTTTAAAATTATTCTTACTTGCAAGTTTACTTTTGAGCTATTTGTGAACTCTACATATATCTCTCTCAACATACAATTGTGAAGAAACAAATCTCTCTCAGACTGAGAAAAGTCAGACAACTAAAATATAAAACTCACTTTTGTGGCATTTGATATACTTTGGAAACTTGGAAAGAATTAAAAAGGACTCTGCATAAGAGCAGAGACTAACTCATTCCAGTTGTACAGATGAACACGTTTCAGTTGTTTAGCTGTAAATCGTCTGTAGATTTTGTTATTTACAGTTACAGAAAATTAGTACTCCCAGATTCTTTGCTAAGCATGTAATTTGTGTATTGTGAACATATTAATCTGAAATTCTGATCCTACCAGAAAGCAAAAGCCAAAAATGCTATCGATTTCAGGGAAGCTGGATTTCACCCAACACCAGAGCACAGACCTATCATTACTAGAACTAGAAAATGGATACCTCAATAAAACCACTGTAAAAAGTCCCAAGTAAATCAATACACATCTGTAAATAGCAATCTTTGTATATCGTTTCAACTAAATTTTTATTTATGATACTTCTGAGCAGCAGAATTAGTCTGAATTGTACAACCAGCCAAGAAACCCAGGTCACACAGTGATTCAGAATATAATCAAGTTTGTAGCACAAACAATTGTGAAGCTGAAAATACAAAGCCATTGCTGGAACGGGCACTAATCCCTTCCTTTAACAATTTGTGGAACAACAGAGAAGTTAATTGTACCTCAATTCAACAGCAGTTTGTTTCTAAATAAAGATTCGTTTCATAAACATGAAATGCAACACACAAGGCAACCCTGTATTAAGTTGAAAATAGAGGGTTTTGTTACAGCCCTTCTTTGGGAGGAGGGAGGGGGAAGGATACAGTTCCAAGTCAATGATTAAAACAAAGTTGTTTACAAACAGAAGACAAAAGTAGGGATAAAAAGCAAAACAGTTTGGAATACATAATTTTCTACTTTTTGCCTTTCTTCATGCTGACTTGGTAAATAATCCAGAACAATAGGAAAGAAAACAAGTTCTGTATTTGTATTAACAAACTCTCAGAAATGTGTGACATCCTAAGAAAGAATGAAGGAGGTGATGCTTAAAGAGGAGACAAAGTGTTACAGAAAGCAAACTTAATTAAGATGTAGCAGCTATGGGAGGGAAAAAGTCTGAGGCAGTCCTGACAAACAAGAAAGATGGATCCTTTCCAAGCTCTCGAGCCCTTTTTCCTACTATCCTTTTGTGCTTCTTTACATACTAAAGAGAACAATCTAAACAACAACAACAAAATCCATTTGAAGCCTACATTGTGTGCTTTGGACACCAGTCTCCGTTCATTCATGATTAGCCAAGGTTTTGATTTATGCCGCTTAGAACAATCCCTAAATCTTTCACAAACGAAAACAGCTGAGTCAATAATTTTAAAGCAGTAAACTGGCTATGTGCAAGGTTTTAACTCTCTCTCCTTTGCTGGCTTCCAACTTTAGAGTTCAAGTTTTGAAATGGTTATTTTAAAACAAATAACGGAACACTAATATTATGCTGTTGCCACAAGAATGATCTGAAGTATGATGGAAAAATATGCCATTTAAAGTTTCACAGGAGTTTACTTCAAAGAATGGAAATTCTCAACCTTTAAACTTTTGTCAGTAACTACATGGCTTCATCAGGTCCTAATTATTGTTTTACTGGGCTTAGTTTGGTTTTTGTAACATGCCCTATTAGTCTAGTCCTTAAAATACACCAATGAACGAAGCAAAGTTTCCTATAGAGAACATCACTGGATGCTTAATGACTTCAGTATCTCTTTTACAGAGAATTCTGGAGCCCCTACACAACACATTTCCAAATTCAAAATACACCACTCCAGTGTATCTGCCTGTTAAAATGGTGCAAGCCCACACAATGGCTGCAAACCAATGTAAAGGAACCCCCACATAAAAAATACTTCACAAAAAAATCTGAAAGTGTTACATATTTTGCTGTGTTTTCAGAATACCCAATATGACAAGATTTACAAATCTCTTCTGCAGATAAATTCTTAGAAGTGAAACATTTTCAATGACTACTTTGAAAACCCCTGAAGATTTTTAGATTGCCTTTCCTAAAAGGAATCAGATTCCTGTTAACCTCAGAGAAGCAGAATTCTCTGACTCAATGGATTGTGTATCTAACTAACAAAACCCTAGAATGTATTATTCCTGGATCCCGGTCAATACAATTGAAAGTAATCCTGTTATTTCAGCAGAGGCAGAGTGACTTGCCGGAAAAGCATTTGTTTATACAGGGAAAATTACTGAAGTACACAGATATATCAAAAATCCATGTGAACATTTCTCTAACGATAAGAGTGCTTTCCCCACATCAGTATTACTTCTAATATTATGGACCCAGTTTTAAGAAAAAAAAAATCTACAATATCTCCACTTACTCTGTGTAGAGATAGGGGAACCAAGATGGTTTTATTAATTTTAGCTGCTTTGACAAAGCTCAGCAGAAAAAGAAGCACATGTAATATCAACAACAGAGCTTTCAGAATAACTGGTATCATCTTCAGAGGATCTTTATTTTCAGTATTATCATTTACTCTCTAACCCCCCCCCCTCGTTTTTCTCCTCCTGTTTAACACGTTTATAAATGGAGGTTTATAAGAGAGAACACTGCTGTTATTTTTTGTTTGATCGTAATCTTTTAATAAATACTCTGAAAAAAGATACGTGCTGATACCGTACCTTCCACAAAGGGAACCCTGTACTCACATTTACCTGCAAACGCAACAACCTAGGCTGCCCAGGGAGAAGCAGTCTTTGTCAGCTCGGAGAGAACAGATTCTAATTTGTGTTGTGGGTCTCCAAATTCTGCATCCTGCTGAACGTGAGAGTCACAGCAGTACAACAAAGAACAAATAGTTTGTTGTGTAGAAAGTTAAAAAATGCCAAATATATACTTCCTCATTCCTGCAACTCTAATATTTGTAAGCAATACAATATTTTGGGGGGCAACACAGCCCATACCATAGTACTTCCTCAGTGAAAGTTGAAAATAGTAGTTACTGGTTTATTTTGCTCTTCTAAGTTAGAAATGTTTTCTTTTTAACACTTTTAAAATAATAAATCAAAGACTAACTTTGGAAACAAGGGGTCTTTTTTTTGCATGGGGATGATGGTATTGAAGCCCTATCCACAGCTCTGAGTACTTCTGACAAGATGATGATGAGGTGTTGCTATGAATAGTAGCAAATTGCACTTTTTCTCCTGCAGAAGCAATAAAATATCAGCACAGCAGAACATACGTAATGGAACTTCTGTAGAAGTCTGAGACCAAAACTGGATGACACAGGAAAATGACAGAAGTGATGGTGTATTCTAATTTAAAAAACATGACTGGTTCATAAAGAGTTAAAGAACATATTTTAAAGCAATAGTATCTGCATTCACAATCTGTCTGGCTTATTTTCCAAGCCCTGCACTCAGGTATTTTAGCAGCCCCACTCACTACAAGCAACCCTAGACTTCCAGGAAGGGTCTGAGACTGCGGTTCTATCTAAACTGATCCCTGATCCTCAACCACTCCATCTCCTAACTGTTATGACACTACCTAAACATCTAAACCTGGGAATCTGTGGCATAACATGTCTGATTAAAAAATCCTAAAACTATTTCCCAACTCTAATATTTGTCATTTTTAAGTCTTACATATTAGGTTATCATTCTGTGATATTTTGGATAAACAGTTGATATTTTTTTAAGCTGCTTGCCCAGAACATCAGGAAATTTCTGAAACAGTATTTTAATTTCCTTCTAAGCTGATTAAAACTCCAGGTAAATATCCTACGCAGAACCTATTCTTGTATAACAAGTTAGGCATTAAGCTGCTCAAACATGCCAAGCAACATCGTAAGATGTTTCATTTTTTCAACATCAGAATTTCCATGGAAGCATGTATGTTCCTTACCAGGTAGATTCTCAGAAGGAACTCATCCCTGCTTATCTGAGTGTCTCAGTTTAATACAGGACATTTGAATTATTTCAAAGTTCTAGGGTGTAATCTTATGCAGCTGTTGCCTTTGGTTATGCTGTATGAGACCATTTAATTCATTTTACGGTCTGACAGCATATATATATATAGACACAGAACTTCTAACTTGAACATGTATGTGTGAATGTTCAAAATGAACACGTATTAAAAGAAATGCAGAAAGTGGGCTGCATTGCAAAATGTTTGATTTTAAAAGGCTTAATTTAAGTTTTAATGTATTTCAGAGGAAAAATGTGCTGCTGTGGGGAAAACTCCCAGCCATTCATTATTTAAGTAACTGAATAGGGTCGTTAAATACTCCCAAGAACTAAAGTGTTATTCACCTTTTCAGACTATGAAGTAGCTATTATATACTGTGGAAATGGTAAAATACTGGACTTGTGCTACGCCTTCATCTTTAACCGAATGCAATGAACTCACTTTCCCTGCATCCGCAAACACTGAACACAAAAATATTGAAAAATTATTTAGGTGCTGTGAAGAGGTTTCAAACTTCAGACAATTAGTTCAGCTTATCCTTGTCAAGTTTGAAACCACACACAGACCTGTTTCACATGTGTTTACCATAATTCCTGTGAAAATTTAACCTAATGAACTTTCAACTCTGAGCATTGTTCAAGTGATTAATATCTTAAATGTCTGAAATCACCAAATAAATATACACAACTAGCTCTGGAGAAAAGTGATACTTTTTCCTACTTCTTTTTTTTTAAAAAAAAAAAACAATCACAGAAGTTACACTTTCAGCAGAGAAATATTAACAAAACTTTTAACCAAGTTGTGTTTCTGAGAAAAATACTTACTAGTAGACAACAAAAAACTTATTACTACATTGTAGTAGTAAAATACACAGAAATAAGTTTCTAAATATAAACTTTCTGAAATGTTTATGTATTCCCTCCATTTACGTAGGGTAAGAAATGAGTTGCAGTATGTTAAAAGCAAGCGTTTTCTTCCCCTCCCAGAAGCAGGGCTCGCAATACAACTGTCAGCCAAACAAAAAGTAATTTTTTAGGCAACAGTGGAACATTTGATCAAGATTCCTAGATATAATTCCTGACTGCCTGTACGACATGGTTTGAAGTTTGTAACCACTGCTCTTAGCGAAGCCAAAAAATAAAGACTTCATAAGTTTACTCAGAGGTTGAGCAGACGTTTGTAGCAATAATATTAAAGCCACTAATAGAAGAGGGAGAGTGACCTGACAGAAAAGTCACCTTATCACTTGTAAATGTGAATGTAAAGGGAGCAGCACTGGTTTGCTTCTCCTGCAGGGTGACTTGTTTCAGGATTGCCAAGTGCACTTAAACTTGTCAGGAACAGCATGAAAATTATTAACTTTCTCCAGTTTTGCTTTATTTCTCTTCGTAACTATGCAAAGGCCACTGTAGAAGGCCTTGTAAAACCGCTAACAGTAGTCTGGAAAGGAAAGGCAGATCAACAGCTGCGATAAGGGAGAGTGATCTGCTTAACAACGCAAATAAGACATGGAAAATGAGGGTTTTCCCCTGCTTTAAGTACTACCTTTGTTTATCATCTCAAATATAAAAAAAAATAAAGTTAAAAAAAACAGGTTGTTTTTCTCCAAAAACATTCTTGCATCTTTATCACTGCATCTTAATTCTTTACACAAAGTTAAAAGAAATACTTTTTCTTTAATAGGAGAATGAAACACTTTAATATGGTACTTACAGTGATAACACTAAAGTATTGTCTGGTTTTTTGGATAAAAATGTTCTCAGAGATAGAAAACCAGTGTGACAACAATTTTATATATTCAGCTTCAAAGGCAACTAAGTAGGGACACAAATACAGAGCAAATAGCATTATACGCTTTTCTTACAAATTTAAAGTTACTTGAATATGTAATTTTCAATGTTTACAACAAATATGTTACACTAATCATCTGCCTAATACTAGTGTCCAAAAATAGTATTTGATTTGTCTGTATTTTTCAAGTCTACTATATCTGCGTATATACAGATTTGAAAAATGTGTACATATATGAATAGGCAAATATATAGTATTTTAAAAATTATACATCTATATATACGTACATAAATATAAAAGAGGACCAGAAAGGCTTATGTAATTGACATTCCAAACTTTATGTCAATATTTTTGAAAATAATCAGTCCACCTCCCTACTTCTCTTCCATTAAGATATTCTGCAAGCACTCCGTATGTTCTATAACCTCGTGCATTTAATTGCAGCGAGTGCAGATCTAAGCAGTCAAATTTATAATGAAAGCATGATAAATACTTCAGCAGAACATTGTTTCTGAAAGTTTATCCAGTGCAACAACTTTTCTACCTAATCCAATACCTCAATTTTAAGGTTTGCAGTTCAAAACAGAAAGTTATTCCTTGAAGCTAATCTAATGGCACTGAACTTCAAGTAACAGATTCCAAGGACTTGTCTACATACACAGAATCATGGTAAACCCATCATTTTAGGAAGTTAAAGCAGTACAGAAGCCTTAGCTACGGCTCTAACTTAATTATTTTATCTTTTATCTGTTCAGTTGTCTCTTCTGACAGTCATCATAACTTGCTCCAAAATGAAGATATTTAAATGGACTTTGGGTGTACTATTATTCCTCCTGTTGTCTATCGGGCGCTGCACAGAACAATCGACGCCTGATAAAACATCCCAACGGAGGCATCCTCGTTCAGCAGACAGTGGAGAGGAAGGGAAGAAATGTGGTTACACATTCTTGGTCCCAGAACAAAAAATCACAGGGCCAATTTGCGTGAATACTAATGGACCGGGTACTGGTAACAGAAAAGACGAAGTCACGAGAATGGACATAGAGAACTTGAAGGATGTTTTGTCCAAGCAAAAGCGGGAGATTGACATTTTGCAATTGGTAGTGGATGTGGATGGAAACATTGTGAATGAAGTAAAATTACTGAGGAAAGAAAGCCGCAACATGAACTCTCGGGTCACCCAACTCTATATGCAGCTCTTGCATGAGATAATCCGGAAGCGCGATAACTCACTGGAGCTCTCCCAACTGGAAAACAAAGTCCTTAATGTTACAACAGAAATGTTGAAGATGGCAACAAAATACAAGGAGCTTGAAGTAAAATATGCATCACTAACTGATCTTGTAAATAATCAGTCTGTGACTATCTCACTGCTGGAAGAGCAGTGCTTGAGAATCTTCTCACGACAGGACACCCATGGGTCTCCACCTCTTGTTCAAGTCGTGCCACAGCACATTCCTAACAGCCAGCCATACACTCCCGTTCTTCTGGGAGGTAACGAGATCCAGCGAGATCCAGGCTACCCTAGAGACAGAGATGTAAGGCCACCACCTGATCCAGCTACTTCTCCTACAAAGAGTCCTTTCAGAGTACCACCACTGGCTTTAATTAACGAGGGTGAGTTACCTATCAGTATTTAACCTGAGATTTCTCTATTTCAGAGGGNAATACTCTAACTCCTAAGTTATAGCTGTGTAAGATGAACTTGTTGAAATAGTAGATACTCAGAAATTCAATCTGAAGAATTTATGACTTTGAGTCACAAAATATTGGGGTTTCTGTCTCCAACTAGGTTTGAGTTATAGGAATGAAAATTTAATATCAGCATATGCTTTCTAGTGTTTAGCCCCGTTTCTTTGAAGATGCCTATTAGCCACATGTTACTGTAACCTGCAATGGTGAATGAGAGGCTAATTCATCCTCAATAAATGAAGTAATTGTAAGTAGCTGTCCTTTTCACTTTCATACATACATTTGCCAGAACTTAATCCTTCTATTCTGAGCTGCTTTAACATGAACATCTAAATCCACCAAGACAGTCGTGCAATAAATCTCTAAGTGTTTGGTTGAAATAGTCAAGAAGGTAAAATAAGCTTGAAATGATAATTGAATCAAGGCTGGATCCAATTAGACACTAAGCTATGAATATTTAAAATGACTATCTACACTCCCAGGAATGTGATGTCAGTAGGGGATGGCAAGTTAAATTAATACCATAAATATTATGAAAATACATTCAGAATACTGTATCACATCTTCATGTGTTACAGTCTTCAGGTCATTAGATAAATTCATTCATCACTAGAAACAAAACTAATGACAAGAAAATTAACTACCTCTGAGTTGCCCTGAATTCTATCACGATTCTCACTTTATTAAAATTTTGACAGAATTGTGAGGAAAAAATAAATTAAGGGTTCAGAAACCCAAGTTTTTCTCACACATCCATTCAACTGCTCGCTCTTGGCTTCTGTTAGCTTTCACAGCAAAAGAGTTAGGTTGGGGTGGTGGTTTTTTTGTTTGGGTTGTTGAGTTGGTTTGTTGGTTGTTGGTTTTTTTGCTTTAAAAGTTTGCTTTAACTTGGTTCTTAAGATGAAGACAAATATTTGTTTGTGACTGTTCTACAGCATTACAAAAATACTAGCTACTGTTTTAAAGAACAACAGTTTTTATCCAAGGTCTGCAGAAAATTCAGGCACAAGCCCAAGTAAAATGCCAAGATGTCTTGAGAATTTAAACCGCACATCTTGACACAACGGAAACTGCTAATATAAAAGCATTACGTTAACGTCTGGTCAGACAGCAAAAGTATAATTCTAAAAAATGGTGACTTCCTGTTTCCCAGAAAACCCATGCTTCAATGTTTTGTTATAAACGCATCTTTTTCTCTCCCAATATACGACTGCTGTACATACAAAATGAAGCAATAGCAGTAAGCATTTTCCTCTAAATTACCTGCCATGTTTTTCACTAACCCTTTGCCCCTAATAGTTCAGAGTTTTAACCCACTTTTGCAAGAGAACACAAAGAAATCTTAGGAAATTTATTTTAACATTAGTCAGCTTCCTCTATTTAATACTAGACTCATGAGTTTGAAGTTTAAGTTTTTCTTGCAGTACCTTGGGAAAATGAGGGTTGATAATTCCTACAGCTGGTAGAGCATCAATCATCAAACCCCAAACTTCTAAATTCACAGTGCCCAGTTATTACCTCTGGTTTTTTAAATTAAGGTAAGCATATTTAGTGGTCCACAGAAACAAAACTGTCTATGTCATAGAAAATGATCTTTCCACTTAAAAGATGATGACAGTTTATAATGTATAAAGATTTCAAAAAAGACCAATGAAAACCAAACAGTCCTGCTTAGAAACAGGGCTGTGAAAGACTTGGTTATGACAGAACAAACAACTGGACACACAAGCAAGAGCTTTCTCCTACTGTACCCGAATAAGTCATATCTAACAAGCATCTTGCATGCAGCAGAAGTTTACAGAATGGTCAATGTGCATCTTAATATCGTGAGTGGAGAGTAAAATACACAATATATAATTATTTTTAACAATTATTATAATCCTTGGGATAATAATCAGTGTCTCCATATTTTACTGCCACTGCGTTGCAAAAAGTAGCTTCAAGTAGACAGAGTACTTGAAAATTACACACACACCCCCAACTCTGCTGCTAATACCTCTCAGTTAACATAACTTGTTCTTTTTTGTAATATATGTCCAATTTTATTTTGGAATTTTCCTCTACTACTGCCCGAAAAATCCCCTATGTGAAGCTTACACAAGCATAACTTCTATATCATCCGCTCAAAATAACGTTTGGCATCTTAAAATAGGATTCGGCCATTACTTTATTAAGCTTCCAACTTCAAGTATTTCATCATTTTCCTTCTCTACTACATCTAATTTCCAATAGAATATGATCTGTACTAAATCATAAACCTAAACCCCAATTTTAGAAGTGAAATATTAAACAGATCATCTTCTCAGAGTATTTCTAAATTGTAACTAATTGCCTCAGCAACTTAGCATACACAGACTGTTACAAAAGACTAGATATGCATGAGAGATTTACTCCTTACAAAGATAACAATTTTAAGCAGAATAATTGTGCTTTTTTCATTAGCCAGAGATGCCACTCACACCAGCACACTGTAGAAACTTATACTGTTTCACAAATCTCAGCATTTCCACTGAACAAGAAATAGATCAGTTCCTATACCGTGAACTTCATATAATTACATATAACAAAGAATTTACTTCTCAAAAGAGATTCAAGGCTATATACCAGAAGTTATGGTATTTATTGCATTTCCTTACAGTAAGATCAGAAGCCTGTTACCTCTACCACAACTTTAACTTAGGATAAGCACAAAGACAAATCTGAGCATCCGAAAGCAGAAAAGTTGCATCCTGTGACCTTAATGCCAGTTCATTTTCAGAAGTGATCAAAGTGTATTATAGAAACCGACTAGTACAATTCTGTCTGCCTTAAAAGCTCACTCCAAACATCTGCTTCGGTCTCTCATGGAAAAATGAGTCCTCAATTCCTCCTCCAGTAGAAGTCACGTGAAATAATACACAGCAGATCTAATCGAGCTATTCTTAATATTCAGTTAGCATTATAAAAAATACTACTTGTCTGTTTACACTTTTTCTAGTGCAATGACTGCTTTACAGTACTACTTCTAGAACAACCTCCCTGTTCAGTTATACTGCACCCAAATTTACTTTAGACAGTTCAAGGAAAGGAAATGAGTCCCAACCTCATCCAGGAATTATCTGGACAAACTTTGCAATGTGTGTGCAAAAACTATGTGGAAATTTTCGTTGTGAACAAGAGAAAAAGCACTCATATACCAAAGCTACACTATTTCTTTCCTAAGCTACTACTGCATGTAGTGCAAGAATGAGGAAAAACCACTGTAAGTACTGCTGCATACCGTACTGTCAGTATTTGACAACGATGGCGCAACGTCTGCAGCATTCGTGGTAGCACTGTCACAGCCCAAAGCTCCAAGTAATCACCTTCATTAGATATACAAGCTTTTTGCACTCTAATTCATATGAAATGCTTCATGGATTTCTTGCAAATTACACATTTATCCAACTGGCAACTACTACTTTACAATCTTAAAGCACGACTTTCAATTTGCTTTTGTCACGCAAACTTAATCTGCAATGAAGGTCACTTTCACTTGACCTCTACTTGTGATTAAAGAATAACCTCAATGGCTGTCTTCTATGCTTCTTTGCACATTAGCTTGTTCTGCGACTGATGAGTTTTCTCTGAAGTTCCAGATATATTTGAGAAAGTAAGTCTTCTAAAACGAGAACAAAGCTGTAGGTAATTAATTTTCAGATTTACTGAGTATTATTTTTCAAATACATTGACAGCATCTGGCACTAAATAGCCATCAGAATATATCCTGGTTTTCATTCGTGAATAACCAGTCTCTCCAAATCAAAGGAAGCAGACACATGAATATAAATCCTTTTCTAACAAGTAGGACATATAACTATTACCAAAAATTGAAGTGCAAACTAAGTAAAGTTTTCAGGGATGTAAGCTGCGTGCTTCTTACAGAATAACCAGATACTCTTCTGTAAATATTATTTGTAAAACTACTATTCACATGGTCTATAATAGAGCTTTCCAGCAGCACTGTCAACAGCAACAGCATTTTTGTAGAATCACAGCCCTAAAAACAAGTATGTGAGCCTTTCTTAACTGCTCAGAAGTACTTCTCCATTGCTTGCTTATTTTCTTCATCAGTATCGTGTATCACACGAGGATGACACATGGAACTTAAAAAGGTTCCTATCCACAGTTAACAGGCTGATCCTAGAACTGGGTAAGTACATTAAGGCAAAAAAGTTACACAGTGTAAGAAAAAAATCTACCACTAAATTCGGTATCTGCAGACTTTGGCAGTAAATATTTCCTCCAGCAATTCTCAAACTATTTAAGTATTCAGGTTTCGGGGGGTGGGTGGGTTGTTTGGGTGTCTTGGGTTTGTTTTGTTTTAAACTTCCAACAGTTGCAAATGGGTACACTAGGACAACATGAAGTAAGTTGACATCTACCTTTTGTAAAAGTGGCAGAGGAGAAAACGGTTAATGAAAATCATAATGCACTTCTTGAATATCAAAAGTCAGAGTATCTATCTTTGACACAGTAGACAAAGTTAAAAACTGGGTGTTGGTAAGCAAAGTCTATTAACTGTTTAGCAAAATGAAGTTTTTGTGCAAAAAAAATAGAAATAGTATATTGACATGTTTATTTATGTATACACAGTTTATCTAAGACAGTAACTTTTACGCTGTTTTCCATGGTAGTTTTACCTTAATTGAATTAGTGACTTTCCATTACCATTATAAAATACACGTGAACAATGTGCACTGCATAGCCAAGCTTGAATGCTTACAGTATTTCTTTTCAAAAAGGTCCATTCAAAGACTGCCAACAAGCCAAGGAAGCTGGGCATTCCAACAGCGGCATTTATATGATCAAACCTGAAAACAGCAATGAGCCCATGCAACTCTGGTGTGAGAACAGCCTGGACCCTGGAGGATGGGCAGTTATTCAGAAGAGGACAGATGGATCTGTCAACTTTTTCAGGAACTGGGACAGTTACAAGGTAAATTCTGGAATGCAGAAAACCAGCTGCTTCATTTCAGTGTGGCAGTGACATTGTCTATCGCAATTAAGATGGTACAAACATTTCCAATTTCCAATGCGACTCTTCATTGCAAATGGTTGTACTGAATGATAAACACCGAGGAGTTGGAAATAGCTGCTTAAGTTAAACACTGAAATTAATTTCACAAACAAAGCTAATTGAAAAGAGTGGTCATACCTCAGAGGCAGACATACTTCAGTGGGAATCTCCTATTTCACTCAATGTATTACTTTGTATGAACTAACTTATTGCCTGCATTTGTAACGCNTGATCTACTAAGGTCCCTTCCAACCCTATGATTCTATGAAAAGAGTGGTCATACCTCAGAGGCAGACATACTTCAGTGGGAATCTCCTATTTCACTCAATGCATTACTTAACTTTGTATGAACTAACTTAGTGCCTGCATTTGTAACATACAACACAACTGGGGAGACACATGTTATTCTAGACAGTGACTGGGAAGTCATTTATTACAAAGACCTAACTAAACACATGATTTTTATTAACACACTGAGAACTATAGTAAAGCTTAATTGTCTCCCTTATGAATAAGCAATCTCAGCCAGTGGAATTTTTCATTTAGGCACATTAATAGATTTGCAGAATCAGGGCCTCAACTTAAAAACATTCTTAATAATGAATTAAAGGAAACGACTTCTATGTTTAAAATCAGGTTAGAAATTTGAAGATGTAGGGCTGGTGAAGGGAAATGCATTTTTGTATGTTATTGCGCTATTATGTACTGGTAGGCATAATGCCCATGATGACAAATGCCTGCTGCTTTGCAGTAATTACATGCTGGACAGAAAATCTGAAAATCATTTGGTTTTAAAAATAATGATAATGTGCTGTGTTCATACATATAGGACATAATTTTCCCCCATGATGCAGTGCTCACTTTAAATGGATCTACAGTTGCCACATGCATTGTATCTGAAGAGGTAACTGAGACACACTTAACTCAATCAGTAATATAAAAATATCAAATATACAAAGGAAGTGACAAAAGATTACTATAAGGATTTTCTTCTTCTACATTCTTGGAATTTAATGATTTAAATGATAATAATTCCTTAGTAGCAGTTATTCAAAGTCTTTACTTCTCAGAAAAGTATGTGTGTGTTGGGTGTTTTTAATCCTGTAAGGCAGTTATAGAGTGCCTTACACAGCAGCGATAAACATTTTTGAACATAATGCAAAGAAAATGTAGAACAGTGTATAACTGGTGTCTAATAATGGGTCAAGCTTGCTCAAATTTGCCCCCAGGAGATTTGTCATTAAATTGGTAGATGCTAGTGCTATTACCTCACTTCAAGGACTTGAAGGTACTGGCTTTAAACTAAAGCCTACAACACTGACGTCTCCCACAGTCACATTTCTTCCTCTTTCCCGATCTCTGTGTGGCTGCACAGCTCCAATGCTGACGCAAGGGAAGTACTGCGAATGTGGCCATGAGCCAGGAAAAGAGCACCGCTACCATTTTTGGCAGCAGTGTGACGCTAGGTCAACTTAAGCCACTTGTGAAACTGCAGCTTGAGTTAGGAGCCCAGACTGTTTCTCGACTGGAGAGAGACTTCCCCAGAAAGCGATCTGAAGCAGGAAACCAACCATAGTCTGATAATCAGTAGCCTGAAGAGGAGGGCAGAAAGACCCCAGAAACTAGGACGCGTAACAGATAGCCACAGAGGGTGACATACCATCCTTAGCTGCAACACCAAATGTTAACGCTGATTTACTAAGGGACAGGAGACAGCAGATACGAATTATCACCTCACAGCTACAGTACCAGTAGTCGGCGATTTGAAAGGGAAAACGTCTTTATATTTCATTTCTAATAAATCTACTAAGAGCACAGATGAATTTTGTGGTTGAATTTACAGTAAAACAACAACACTAATTGCATTAAAAAGGCAACAAAAAGTTATTTATAACCTTGAACACTGAGACTGCTGCTCCATAAATACATTTTCCAACCTGGAAATATATCCCCTTCATTTTCATTATTCATATATTCTTACGGATTCCCTTAGCTTCATCAAGAAATACATCATTTCAGTTCCCCTATTCTCTCTCCCTTTATCTTAAAAAGAGGACATCACAGAAAACAGATAGTTTTGCCACCTTTACTGTCTCTTGTAGTACCTCTTCAGTCTAGAAGACCAACTGAGTAAATGGCCAAGGGCAGCAAAGTAAAGCACTTAAATGAGCAGTCATTCAGAAGCTTAAAGGCTTTCAATAGGCAAGTTGCACTGGTTTGTAACACTCTTGCTGATGAGCATTTTGACAAACAAGGAAAACTAAGCTAACATTATCTCTTGAACTTTTGCACAGAAAGGATTCGGGAACATTGATGGAGAGTACTGGCTGGGACTGGAAAACATTTACATGCTTACTAATCAGGACAATTACAGACTATTGATTGAATTAGAGGACTGGAGCAATAAGAAAGTCTATGCAGAATACAGCAGTTTCCGCCTGGAGCCCGAAAGCGAATTCTACAGGCTACGCTTAGGAACATACCAAGGAAACGCAGGCGATTCCATGATATGGCATAATGGAAAACAATTCACAACACTGGACAGAGACAGGGATATGTATTCAGGTAAGGAAACAAGTATGTATGTGAACAGTGAATACAGTGGATTCCATTAGTGATACCACCTTTTAAAAAAGAATATACTACAAAAAACTACGTAAATTCTGATAAGACAACTCTATTGAAAGCTGCTTCAAATCAGTAACGATAAAAATCATGTTGACAGGGCCCTCTTCAAGCCCTGCACCATTCAGAAATTCAAATTCTATCACCCTAATTGCAGGCACACTTGAGTAAGCTTTACATTTTGCTCCAATGACATCTTGATCACTTGCACGTGAGACACTGCAGTCAGAATACCTGTCCAGGTAATCTCTCAGAGTAGTGCTGTGGCCACGTAACAATAACCACCGTGAACCAAAGGCTCTGAACAGCATAAAAGGAACTGCAATTGTGTACAGGCTTAGTGACGTACCATTGCTTGAGAAATGGGCAGATCATTCTTTTTTGTTCTCCTTAAAGGATGCTTTTTTGTTCATTTTCATGCTCTTCCTCCAGCTTTCCCTTAAAGCCTTAGCAGTACAAGAAAGCTTGGGGAGTGTAATATTCCAACTGCTTTTTCTCACCTGTCAATAACCATAAAGCTGGACAAATCTTGCAAATCTCAAACAAGCCGGTAACAGTAAATACACAAGTTACAAGCAACTCTTTGTGGAACTGCGGCCCTGCCTGCTGCTCAGGGCTGTATCAACTCACATTGCTTCCACTCAAGTATTTCTAAACACTACATAATCCAAGTTCCTTGAATGTTAGCTCACAGACTGGTAGTCTGAGAAGAGTTCATCTCCTTAGTTTCCAGCTATCACATGAAATACCACATCAATATTCCCTCCTCGAGGCAATGGCTGCTGTTACAACAGAATTTATAATTTAGGTAGAAGCAGCAATTGGTATGACCACAACAGGCTATGAAGTATTTCAAAGTTCCCTCTAAGAATAAGCCAGAACATGAAAGCTTTTGGTAATCTCCATTTCTCCTTTTTAATGTTGAAGTTCACCCATTTCTTTCTGTTCCACAGGAAACTGTGCTCATTTTCACAAAGGCGGCTGGTGGTACAACGCATGTGCCCACTCTAACCTCAATGGGGTCTGGTACAGAGGAGGACACTACAGGAGCAAGTATCAGGACGGAATATTTTGGGCTGAGTACCGGGGAGGTTCCTACTCCTTGAAAGCAGTTCAAATGATGATCAGACCTATAGACTGAGGAGGAAAATCCCACAGTGCTCAAGTGATCACGTATAAACTCAGCGCTTGAGTTCCAGAAAAATAAAATATTACTTTTTAATCATTATTTTGCACAATCTAAAAGCAGGTCTACAGTTGAACTGTCTTTTTTTTCCCCCTGTTGTGTTCCCCTCTCTCTGGGTTTTTTGTTTTTTTTTTTTAGAAACCTTTTCTACTGTGACAGTGTTTTTTTTAAACACACATTCACAAAAGCAGACGTTTGTGCTTGCAAAGCATATTTATCTTTGTTCAAGTCCAACATACTTTATGTAAACGGTCACTAAAGCTGGTAAAAAATTCCAGATATATGACAAGATATAAGCTTTTTCACTTAAAAAGCTTATGCTTTTTCAGGTTAGCTCAACCCTTAAATGTAAATATGTGAAGTGACATTGTCTTGCTTTAATGTGAAAATGGATTAGTTATTTAACAATTTATTTAAAGATATTAGTATGTCAATGAAAATCTGAATTCACATTACTGTTTAAGATTTACTTCAAGAAGCTACACAGAAAGTTGAAGACATTCTAGCTTTGACAGAAAAAGATGTTTTGCAACAAATAATTATTTCAAAGTAATAAGTGATGAATTAAACAAAATATAGAATTTCTTAGTGGTGTAGAGAATTCCTTAAAATCTGCATATCATACATTCTGTAAAACACTTAGGCAAAATGTTCCCACTGTAAGAAAAATAATTGTATGAAATTATTGATAAACTCAAGACAACCCAAATAGCTCAGTTGTTTTTTTTTTTTTAACTTTCAGCCCCTGTATTTAAACATCCCAACTACGCAAAAATATTTCTTGATACTTTGAACTTAAATGGAAAAATGAAAAGCTCCAATATTAAAATCATGATTTGATACTTGGAGACGTCTCCGCTGCTCCAATTAGGAGTTATGAGGTCTGAAGAAGCGTTCACACATACCAATTCAGAGAAGGTCCAAGTCTCTGAATATTAGAAGTTTTCCTCCAACTTAGCTTGCTGCTGACAGAGTAAAAAAAAGATCAGAAACCAGCTCCTAGTGGAGCCATCCCAAACTTGGACTGCTCTTACGACATACACATTTCACTTCTCCTACACATAAACAACTTTTGATGCCATTTATATTAAGTTTTCTACCTTCTCGATATTAGGTTTCCACTGAAATTAACATGTAATTTAAGAAATTAATCAGAAAATACTTTCCCAACCTTTAACAAAAGCCATACAACATACTGCATCAAAAAACACTATACTTCCAAAATCAGAAGCAACAAAATGTTCACTTTAGGTACCAGAGTCTCCAAAACTAAAGCTTTCTTCCTAGTGTATAAAATTATTTAAGAGTTTTACTTAGCCACACAGCTTACCTAATTTAATATTACACAAAACCAAAACCCACTGTTCTGAACTATAACAAATGTGTTTGTTTGGCACCTCGTATGTGCCTTCAGGATTTTAAGGAACTTTGCCCCGATTTAATAAGAAACACTAATAGCTAAAAGAATAATCTATTATTATTATGTTAATTAGTCAATATCAATTGCTATGGAAAACCTCATTTGTAATTCAGAAGACAGAAAATAGCATTCTGCTTTCAAACCACATCCACTGGAGTAGATAAAGCTTCATTGATAACATATGACTGCAAGTTAAGTCTTTGGTCAGAGATCAAAGCCAACAAGTTTCAACAATATTGAATTGGGGTTGGTGGGGGTGAGTGGGGAGGTGGGGAATCAGTCCCAGGATATTCCACTCCCAAATTCCAAGGATTTTAACTGACAGAAATGTTTAAGATTGCAATTCTGAAACTGTTCTTCACACAAGGAATATTTGTTTGTTACAAATATCATCCAGATCTCATTGAGTGTTCTATAAAATGTTTTTGATTGCAAATGTTTAAAATTCGGACTAATTTTTTTTATGGTAGCTGGATAGAAGAGCAGTTCAGGTGAATTTAGAAGCTGAAAATGCCCTCCAAAACTATTCTTTAAGAACACTTCTGACAGCTTCAGTTGATTCAACTGACAGATTTCGTCTCCTTGGAACAGATCTTATTTTAGCAGTTCTTAGCTTTTGGGTTGAATTTTCTAAGCAGGGTAAACGACTTAAGAAGTTCAATGTTTTCTCTCACACTTTTTTAAGAGAAAATTTTCAAAAGAGGCTGTAGCATCCCTCAAGCTTATTGCACTGGACATCCAGAAGCAGTTTGTCTGTGAAGGATATAGCTTTCACCATTCCTGTACTATCAGTCCAAAATTAACCAAGGAGACCTTGACAAATTTTAACATGTACGAAAACTGAAACACGGTTTTCACATACATTTCCAAAGTCTATGGCAAGCATTATCAGGGAAGCAGCTGAATATTCATCAGGTGAATACTTCAATAACCTGTTTTCATCTTTTCTGTTTCTGGATATAATTCCTGAAAGACAGCTGTAAGAAAATATTTCACAAGGTAGTACTGCTTAGTTAAATAAAAATTTAACTTTTCAAGATACGGCTCAATTGTTTCATGATGTAATCTCAAATTAGTCATAACTCCATGATAAGACTCCCTTTAAGAATGAGGTTTTATTCTAAGGTGAAATGTAACATTACATATATAGCTCCCATTTCTTTAGGTTACTTCAGCTGGCCAGGTGATGCAACAGTGACGACAGATCCCACATCATGCAATGAAGACCTAATGCTGAACATTTTTATTGGTGTTGCACAGCTCTTGGCATTCACGTTTAAGTTATTGAGCACACACTGACGCTGTGCTGCTCTCACCTGCATTTCCAGAACTCTGGATTCACATACGCTTACGGCTGCAAGGAACTGAAAAATATTTTTACCTCCCCCCACACAGGTAAATGTGGAAGGACTCCTTTAAATTGTCCACAGTGAGTGAGTTGTGGTAATAAGAAAACAATCTGTACTTCTGCGGCTCTATTCCCACTGCAAAGACTACACAAAAAAAGCATCTCAGCATTATCACACAATGCTAAGACAGTCATGAAAAAACTCCACCCCCACATTTGATATTTGATCGTGTAAGGGTAAAGTTAGTAACCCCTGAGGGGTAAAACATTCATCCTTGAAACGGCAGCTGAAATTCCTTTATATGCTCACTGTTCCTATGACCTTCCAAACAGGGTTCTTCACGACCAGTGCAAGTATTTCTCCGGCAGCGATCTGCAGTGGCAAATGTAACTGTGTGGCAGGCTTGATCCTCTGCACTCTTCTAAAGAGCATTTTAGGGGAGCACAGCAACTGCAGAGTTTCCCCACCAACAGTGAAGAAAGCCCTACCTCATCCCCATCCTTCTCTTGCTGTGAGAGGAAGTGGATCTTATGATGAATCCCACTCCCTGGCACATGCCATGATCACAATTTCTAATTGCAGACTTTCAGGTAGACTTTTCTACACGTTTCAAACCAGGAGCAGCACTACTCCCGTACGCGATTTTACACCAGAAGTAACAGCAGAAAAAGAGCCTTTCAGGAATTATAACCCATAGCTGGTAAGCTTACAACAGTAAGCAAAACAAGCAACTTAAGTTACTTCTGTTCCATACGATTCTTAAATTTGTAAAAATGCCTTGGGAAGGAAATTTTATAAATAATGCTCCTGCAGATCTACTCAGGTCTTACTGGAGATTAAAGCGTTGCTCAAATGGGAAAAATTGGATTCAACAGCCAATCGTCCAAGATAGATCCAGATTTATCACGACTGTAGTTTTAAGGCAGTTTTGTTCTTTTTGCCACTTATTGGTCACAGCAAAGAGCATTTCTTACTTTTTAAGTAGAAAAGAAATACACATTTCACTTCAACAAACTATCTAGTCAAGCCCA
Source organism: Rhinoptilus africanus (assembly GCA_013400135.1). NCBI lineage: Eukaryota > Metazoa > Chordata > Aves > Charadriiformes > Glareolidae > Rhinoptilus > Rhinoptilus africanus. The sequence goes on along the minus strand of VXBO01011180.1, from coordinate 601,973 downwards.
AAGCTTTTTCTAATACATGTTAGACAAAAAGTTGCTACTGTATTGAGGAAAACATTTGTGACTAAGACACTGTTTTCCAACATTTCATTTATTTTTTTTTAAATATACACTTAGTATATGAATATACACATAGTAAGGCAGTATTTTTAAAGTGTCATACAAATACACCACTGCATAAAGATTTCCCTGTACGGCAGTATTGGAAGACCATAACGGCACAGGTCAGAGTATCATGGGATTTCTTAAAAAGTCTGATGGAATTCTATGGTCAGCAAGAAAATCTGAGCCTGGCTTCATGTTTCAAAACTCATGGGCATATAAGTAAAAAGCACCTGGAAAGCTAGAAACTGCATATCAGAACCACATACAGTGCATATATACTATATGCGTACACAAGATGGGAAAGCTACAAAGTGACATGTTTAATCACATTTACATTATGCTTGGCTGCTTCTTTGCCCCTTTTAATTCAGGCCTACTTTTAATAGCTATGTCAACGAACAGGGTAGCATGTGATAGTACGCCATACCAGCAATTTTCACACCTGCACTTAGGTTCATAGGCTCATGCTCATTCTTCCATTCTAGGCACAAACATATGAATACTTGAAAACACAGGAAATAACCAGCTGTTAAAGTCACATTGGAAGCGATGGATGTTTCTGGGACAGATGTCACAGGGAAGTAAAAAATGAAGACAGAATGAAGAACTCTGTAGGACTGTTTGCCATTATAATGATTATTAGCTCTCCACAGCAAAGCGTTTTTTTTCTATTAAAACAAAAAGCAAGTAAAATTCACACACTTTCACAAAACCTGAATATATGCATTTTAGAGGCATGATTCTAGATTCTAACATCACTGATGATATTGCTGCTCATACCAAGCTATGAAGCAACTGGAATAATATTGTGACAGACACACAGATTACAGCATAAAGACAACTGTCAAGTTATTAATTTTGAAAAAGTTAACAGCCCAGATGAGTAAAGGAAACAAATTTTCCGGAACAAGAGATTACATTTTAATAAGGCCTAGTGACCACAGGAGGACATCTTGACTTTAGGTGTAAGAGCAACTTGTATCAGCAAAAATATCAACTATTTTTTCCAGAAATAGAAAATCTGTGTAAACATTTCCTCTATTTGTGTGACTACTGGCATCTTACGGTATCAAAGAAAAGCTACATAAAAAAGCACACTAATCACTTTAAACAAACTAAACTGAGCCACATTAAGTAATACTAGATTAACCGGGCAACAAAACCAATACATATTAAACATCCGTATAGTTTTCAGATACACAGGAATATAATTTACTTATAATTATTCCATAAAGCTAAGTAATTTTTAAGAACCAAGTTTCTCTTGTTACCTTAGTATAAATAAATGAAGCAGTATCTCCAGATTTTACCATATTCCAAACCCTAAGATCTACACTTATTTATCTCAAAGGTTGGTGATTTATAGCTTCTCATAAATTAAAACCCATCATTACTGTAACAGTCAAGTATTTAGCTCTTTAAGAGTGCTAGCAGGCATAACAGTTAAAGTATTTCTCCAGAAGCCAATCAGTATATCTACACAACAGATGGGAAAATAATTTCCTAGAAAACTGAAACTCTGTAAAACCTGAAGTGTTTGTGATGTTTAATACATATTTTATTTCTTAAGCTAGTGATGTTACTTTTTGCCATATACAGAGTATCCAGAATCAACTAACGGTTATAGATTCTTTACTGAAGTATTGAAATAGTTTCCTGAACGCTTTAAAGATGGTGTTAATTTGTGCAATCCCTGGAGAAGCACGTTTGTCATTAGTGTTTCCCACTAGAAATACTTCAACTTACCTAAATAGGGAATACACGGAGTCATCTTCAAGCTGCTGATATAATCTCGAAGTCTTTTGTAATTGTCTTCTTTACTCATAACATACTCCAGCTTTTCAAAGGTGGCTTTATCCTTTCGACTCAATAACTAGGAGGAAAAACAAAAAAAACCAAAACCAGATGAGCTTAAATTTCATCGTTGTGATTTCTCTTTTACCCTTATAAGTACAGACTTCCAGTCGTGTGTGTGTGTGTCCCAGTTGTTGTTATTGATTTGTTTTTTAAATACAAGTGCTTCAAAATTACAGCATTTACTCTTTAAGGACAAGTCCTTGGAGAGTACAAAGAAAAGTAGCTATTTTGGCTGTAAAATTTAAACTATCCCTTTAAAAAGTAAACCAGGTAAAAGTTTGGTGTTTCTGGACTATCCTTCTGAAACAATAAGAGTTATCAAAAGACTAATCTAGCTAACACACATCAATTTCATGTGCTTTCCACATCTACAGTATTTCAAACTAGTAATTTATTCATATTTTATTCATTCTTTATCAGATACATGGAGAAATTTTGTACTGATCCAGCGTCACAAAAACCCAACTTCCAAAATACCTTCTTATTCCTGAATTAAGAGTTATCTCAACAAATAATTTTCTGAAGAGCAAAACAATACCATTAAGATCTGACAAAAATTAACTAAACTACAATTTTAAAAACAATATATGCAGGTATATACATATCCATGTACTTGAAGGTCTGGAAAAGAGTAAGTTTTTATTCCATTTTTCTTTACAGAAGGCATTATGGACTTGAATACAGGCTGAGTATATTGTTCTGTCAACTAGGAATTTTAATGGCTCTTAATATTACAGGAATGTCCACTTCAAATAAAAAATTCTGAAGTCATGGATATTATTCACAGTCCATTCCTTCCTTGCCGCCCCCCCAGGTCCCTTCCTCTGACAGAATTAACAGCACCTAGGATCTCTTTGCAAGATTGGGAAAGTAAGTTATTTTTAAAACATCTAGCTGAACTACTGCTGCAAAACCACATTAAAGGCTTCATTTCAATTCAAAGCCAGAACTTAAAGAGGGGTAAAAGATGTTCCCACTGAACATTTTGTCAGAAGACTCAGTGTTCTAGTTCCAATTGCAATTTTTCTCCTATAAGATACTTAGTAGTGCAAAAATTACAAGTCAGATTGCTAAATTTTTTATGCATATTCCCTTTTTATTTTTCTGTGAAAATAAACCTATGTGAACACGATAGAAGTGTCCCTTCTGTAAAGCTGTAAATTCAGTATTTTACTTACATGTCCTATATCCCAGTCTTCATTAGGATAGCTAACACATCACCAAATTAAACATTGGCTTCCAGAAGAAAGTAACTTTTAAAAAGTGAATTTTTTCCCAAGACATACTGATCTCTGACATTCCAGCAATTAATTTACATCTTTAGCTTTGTTTCCAGCATTCAGATGAAAAGCATCTCATGTTCATTAAAACTGCAGAGATTTGCCAGTTCCAGGACAAGGAAATATTAGACAGGCATTACTTCCTTCCAGCCACCTGAACATTATTTTGAAGTTTATCTGCTTAAAGATGGTTCAAGTTTCATCAGCCTAGGTTAGCTTGCCTTTAATAATACTCTGAAATATTTTGCCTCCGTTTGGTGTCTGGAAGGCTTTTTATACTTTTGCAGACTGGTAGTTAAGACAAGACTAGCAGGCATAGTAACAGCCTAATGAATTTACTTGGAATTAATTGACTTTAAATTAATTGTATTTCCCACAAAACATGCTGATTTGCACGCTCTTGTTCAAGTCTGATATATCATTTCAGGCTCTTCGAATAATCTCTGAAGAGGTTGGTCCTGTATGACTTTCCTTTGTGCTCACAGTGAAATTCACATCATGCCTCCACTTCCTGCATTCATGTAGAAAAGTACGAAGAACCTGACAATATTAAGTGTTTCTGTAAGGGCAAGAAGGACCCAGCTGTTGCTTCTTCTAAACCACTTTTTTTCCTCTGCCCCTTAGGCTCAAAGGATGCAAAGAACAGTAGCGATGTATATATGCAGAGACAACGAGGAACCAGGACGATAGTTTACAGCAGCATGGAAGGATCCGGAGCCTTCCAGACTGCCCTTTGCTGTCTAATTACAGTGTGCCACCACTGAAGACAACCTTTTTGAAATACAAGAAGGGACAGTTGAGGTGTCAGGGCGCTGGCAGAGTGGGGCAGGATTCACTTGCCCAACTTCAGATATCTAGTGAGTATTTGCTTACATTGCCCCAGTCCTAGCTGGTCATCCAGACTTCCTTTACATTAAATGGAGAAAAGTAGAATATTCTATTCTATTCTAAGTAGTTTCTTAGAAAGGTTCATATTTCTTTTAAAGTTTTGAACAAGGCAAATTGCACATTAGAAGCATTTATTATTCTCCAGAGTTCAGAGGGTGTGCAGGCAATGAATAAGAGAAATTTCAGACATATTCAGACATATCGTCAGAAGACATGAATTTCATTTTTTCTTAGGAACATTAGATTACCAAGCAAATATTTAATGGCTCCTTTCAACTCTAGATTCTATCCATATAAGGTGACTTTTTTTATTTTAGTGACTGAATATACTTGGGGCTATTTTCCTGACTTAGATCATAGCAACCCACAATCAAGTATTCTCAGAAATGAAGAAATCCTTCCTTAATGAAGGTTTTGGCAGGTTACTGTTTAACGTACTCAAATGACTTGGTGACTCAAATAATAGCTTGGTGTGCCTTTTCACATGTCTTTTGTTGCTTTTAATATACAGAAAGCCAAAAGCTTAGAATTCCTTCAAGAACTGAAACTGAACTTCCAAGAAGAAAGACATCTAAATCTGTTTGCAGTGCACCTCGCTAGGAGCTATCTAGCAGCGTGAATTTGCAAAGGCTTCTATAAGATGATAGCATAGACTCGCTTGGGATTCTATGAGAAATTAAACACCTGCAGAAGTGTGTGAGAAGTTACCTGGCATTTCAGAGGCTAGAAGAGGGGCAAACTTTAAAAACTGATACATATGCCAACAGCACACAAATAATCCTCGTAAATGCAAACCAGGACCCCTGGTTGACCAAGCAGGAAAACCAACTGTGGACTGCCAGTTCCAAATAGCAGAATTATGCTAGTAACTAATATGGTTATATTAATATATGGTTATAGTTTATGTTTGTTTTGAGTCATGCACAACAAAAAAAAAAAAAGAAAAAATCAATTTGACATCACAACTATGTGAAACTGGGGAGGCATCAATTCACTGACATGACAAAACCAGAAAACCAGTAGTTCTCCTCAAGATCATTTTGAAGGGTTAACTTCCTTAGATTTCCTTAGAGAGATTTTGGTATTTTGAAACAATGTCTTACCTAATTGTGCATTTGCAAAGTGCCCAGAATTCTAGATGACTATCTCAACAGGAGCGAATTACCTTCAATTTTGGTAACATTTATCAACTGAACAACATTATCATTCAGCTATTAGACAAAGAAACACTTTTTCTAACACCCGAGGATGTGTTGACACATCTTCAGTGAAAGCTTTTAGCTCTTTTTAACAATCTATTTATATGGATTCCTTGCACAGGAGTATTTCAGTCACCTGATTATTTCTATTGCACTCGAAAGTGTCACAGTTCATCTGTTTACGCAGCTGGATACCACACAATGGATGGCTGAATCAAGCACAGTGTTTTCTTAGCTCCGAGGTATCAATGAGCAGAAGTCATTCCTAATGTTCTTTTGACCAAGGACACAACTACACAAAACCAATATTAATTCCAGTCAAAAAACTGATGTCAAAAAATGTTTCCAAAGAAAGCCATTCTTTCATAACTGTACAAAAGCAGACCGACAAATATAGTTGTTATAACTATGAAAATAATTCTGAAAACTGAGGAAAATTGCTAGATTTAGTTATCAGTCAGAGAAACTCCAAATCTCTTTATGGAAACTGAATCAAGAGTTTCTGGATGTCTGCTCTCCATGGCCAAAAAAAAATTCCAACAGTATAAACCTCTGAATGACTGAAGTACAACCCCCCTTTGGCATCCATAATTTTCCAGCAGCTAAATACAAAATAGCTTCTGGCCAAATTAGAAGCCTCTGCGTTTAGAAGAATCTGCAGGGAACTATTTTTCAAAGGAAAATATTTTTATGCCAGAATGGAAAAAAAAAATTCAACAGGAAACTATAGACTTAAGAGGCACTAGAAGCATTAAGTACACAGTACAAGAAGATTAAAAGTATCTGTAATAATTATTGCATCCTTGAAAACAAGCTACAGAATGTTGTAATTTCCTAAGAATAAATTAAAGCCCCTCCATTCTGCTGCTGCTCACTTACCGCCCAAGTTTTAGTCAGCCTGAAGATTGGAGCGCTCTGTAGGCCTGACACAACTGCCATAAGAGCATGCAGATTATTCAGCTCATACAGTTTCTGAAGACAAAAATATGGACAATAACAATAAACAACATTCCAAGCGCTGTCAGTAATGAATACAGAATAATCTAAAAATTAAAGAAATCTTGCATGTTTTAAAATTAAGAGTTAGTTACAGTGAACTGCTGTACACCTGGTGCCACTTTTATGGCACCTCCTAATTTTCACTACTACATCTATCCATTATTGAGTTAGGCTATATTGGCTGTTTCATAGTCCATAGAGAACCCTTAAAAAAAATAATCTATATAGGCATAGATCTTGGGACATATAACAGAAGTGCCATAAATTTTCTGACATTCAAACCCAAAAAATTCCTTTCATAGCATTCAACAGAATTTTAGAACTTCACATGCCAAAAAGGACAACCCAGTTGTGAATGATGTGACCACGGCAGTACTTCATATTGTAAACACATTTGGCACCGCAGGTTTATGTAGCTACCAAGGCTGCATCAAAGCACCTCAAAAACAGTGTTGCAGGATGAAATCAAGCAGGTACATTTCAAAAGCCACATACTTGGAGTACTTCTCTCACTGAAAGGCAATTTTTGGGATATGACAATTAAAACTAACTTGTGGAAAGGAACAATGAAATCAAAATTGAACACAGAAAACATCAGGGGAAAAAATTTCTTCAAAACTCTCTCAAAACACTGTGCTTAAGCACATTTTCTTACATATTTTGAATTTCCCTCCTCTCTCTTTTCTTTCCCTGTGTCTCCAAACCCATCAGTCTCCCTTGGCCAATTCACTACTGGTACTACTGTAACAAAAGCTTAAAAACGTCAGAAGAAAATGCTGTTCCATCAGCTCTCCTGCAACACTAATTATTCCAATAGCTATGAGCACTCAAAGATCTGAACTACATTCAGGGACTTTTGGTGGAACACACACAAACTGAGGTTTCATCCCTAACAAAAAGACTGTGATGAAGAGAAATGGATACTCAATCACTGTATTGTAAATCCTGTTTAACCCGTTTGGAAGGCTCCAGCTAAAAGCGATACAATAATATGAGGAACCCTTGCTATTCGAGAAATGGTGAAAGTCTTTTTTCCTCCTTGAAACTCAGCTTACCCAAGTTTTCTTTATTAGGAGGCCTTTCGTAAGATAACAGGACAAAAAAGCTAGACTGACGATTCAAAATAAATGCTGAATATCAGAGGAAGTGATACTGCAAGGATGGTTTTCTGGCTAACAGTTTTGGAGCAGGGCAAATGATTCTCTCTCCACTTAACACGCTGGCAGAAAACTTAAGTCTTTTATAGAATGAAGTCCTCATAGCTGTTACTCAAAAACACCACACTTAATGTTTACTGTCAGGTCACCCTAGTAGCAATTTCAGTCTGGGTGCCCAGAACGCTATGATTCCAGCATGCCTACTGATGAACAAGAGTCTGTCCATGTCTACTGAAAAGTGTTTCCCTCTCCTAATCCTCTTTTGTGAGGAAATCTTTAGTAACTGTGTGTAAAGGGCAATCAATATTTTGTGGGGTGGGGTGTGGGGGAGCAGATATTTGTCATATACCATAGTCCTACTATTCTTCCAAATAGTACTGCTGGTGTTTGTCCCTCCACTTACACAGTAACTCTTCTCCCCCCATCCCCAAAGGTAATGAAGTTGACTGCCCCAAAGGACAGCGTAGCTGATTAAAAATGAAAAAAAGGCTTCGGTAGCTGCTGCCAGCATTGAAAGCGAAGTCTTACAACCAATCGGGATAGTCTGGGAACTTCAGGGGAATGCAGCAATAAGTCCAATTAGTTCATGCATAAAGCAACATAGTATGAGATACCATTAAAGGACTGCTAGCTATACAATAGGTAAATAGTTGTCAGCACAAATAATTCACTGTAGAGTGGATTTACAACTTCTCTGAGGAAAATTTAGTGTGACTTCTGGAACCAAGCTGCTTTGATAATAGCTTCGGTGTAAATAGAAAATCCTTCAAACAGCACTAACTGCAGTAACTTCATGGCTATATGCAAGCAAAGCAGTGATAATAGATACTGTAACGAAATGAAAAGATACACAAAATGTCCCATATATAGTTTCTTGAGTTTTACAATTGTGATTTTTACAACTCATAGGTAAGCAAAGTTCAACTAACTAATCACTAGTCAAATCCCATAAAAATCAAGTATTACTTCTTTAAAAAAATGTGCATATCAAGACAAAAAACACATCTGCAAAATGAATACCAAGGTAATTAACAAAAATTTTACATCTTTTGCAGGTCACCTGATGTGGTCACAGAAGTTAGCTGTTGTAACAGCCAGCCACCATCTGACAGAAAAAATTTGAAATACATCTCTCTCTTCACACTACAATGAAGAAGTTTCATTCTGTTTGAAGGGGCCAGGACTCTGGTTCATCTATATGTAAGTCAAGATTTGCTGACCCTTTTCTTATGAATGTCAGTCCCAAAGGTTTTCAGGGAGATATCACAGGATGAGAGCTCCAAAATGTTTTCTGAGTTCAGGTATATTTTTCTAACAATATTTATTAAGTTGATATTATTCATGCCATAACCGAAACAAGAGATAACAGATCCTTTCCTTCCAATATTAAAATCAAACTATTCCTGTTCCCACTGATGCTGTTTGAACTGATTCTACGCACAGCATTTTGATTTTTAGAAAACACATCCAGTAAATTATATTATCTGATAAACAATATTTGAAATAAGGCATCTTTGCATTACCTTAGTTAAGCTATTTTTTTTTTTGGAAACAAAGACTTCCATTTCAGAACCTCGGTCACTATTTCTGACAACTTTGTTACATGCAGAAGTCAAACAGCTATTCAAGTAAACAAATACAACCACAGCTAAATGAGGTATCAGACAAATATTTACTCCTGTGTATTTTTGAACTGACCAACTTAAATTAAGAACTTTCATCATGGTGAATCCCCCCCACACCCCCCAGTCCAAATTCTTACCTTTGCAGTTTTAATATAGTGGCTCAAAACCTCAGCTCTTATTTTTAAAGTTTGTGCATGTAGAATCTCTCTAACAACCCAGAAGCTTACCTAGAAAGAAGAAAAGAAAATTAGTTTTTTTAAAATACAGAGTTTCAACATTACACTTTTAATATTTTTATTTCAGAAGTAATACATTAGAAGTCTCACAAGTATTCCACTTTATAGGTGGAATCTGAATGCATATTACAAGATGCAAATGCTTATACTACAAAATCCCAAGTGTTTTGCTCTGTTTTTCTGCTCATTCTTACCCAAGATACCTTCTACCATTATATGGTCAAGCAGTTGCTTAAATCAAAGTAATAAATCTGACTTATATTTAGAATTGAATCTTTTATCTTTCATAACTGGCAGTCAAGCACTCAGTATTTTGTTGGAAAGTGCATGTTCTAGTGCCTGCTCTTCTCAGTAAGTGTGTGGGTGGCTAGAACCTGTCTTTGTAAAATCTGTCACATCAATGAGTTGCGCAAAAAGACATTGGGATCTGCTTTTCTAATGAGGAAAACCATTCTGCTGCCAGTACATCACAAAAAACCACTCATGTTATGTACATTGTATGTACAATCTATGCAAACTGACTTGTTTTCAGGCTAAGTTTGAAGATGAGATCTCACAGACACAGAGCAAATAACTCTCAAACTTCAAAAAATATTCTCCCAAGAAAATAAAATAATGAAGAAATTTTAAGAGTCTATGAAATGAAAGAATATAAAAACTAACATTGAGTTACAGCCTTTGATTTTGCTTTTCCACAGCTTGAAAGCTGCACTGTCCAACTCTCAGATGAGTTGAACAGCTTCAACTACAGTTCACTGATATTCCCAAATTCCCAACCCCTCTGAATAAAAATAATAATCAGACCAACATCACCTGAACAAAATTGGAACATAAGGTCGGAAGCCTTTGCTATAACCTACGGTTAATAGTTTGTACTCTTATTACTGGCTGCGCCACTTACCTGCTAATACACAGCACGCTACCATACTTGGCTGTTAAGTTTTATAGGACTAATTTCACTGTTGTACAAAAATCGCTGCTATATTCAGTATGGTATGAAGGATGGATGCTGCATTTCACAGTTATATGAATGCCTCACAAAAGCTATACTTTCAAAATGTTTTATTAACATGTCTAAATCCTAATCCTTTCTCCTCCCACACCCTCTGCCCTCATATATTTCAGCACAAACAAGAATGATAGAAAATAAACGTCTTTCATAACTAATAAAACAGTAGCAAAGAATTAGCAAATGGTAACAAATACTGTAGCTTTTATTAATGCATTCACTATGAGTGGGGAAAAAACAAATAATTAGGAAGATACAGCATGACTGCTATTTACAGGCGGCCTGAAAACAGCGTATGAAGTGTATGCTCTCATACATAAACATCTTTCAACCTGTCATGCTGCTTTGATTTTTAAATGATGCTAAACTACTTTTTGTAAACTAACATTGCATATATATTCAGCTTCCTATCCAAATTTTCAATTAAAAAATGAAACATCCTGCTTATTCAGTTTCACTTTGTACAGTATGACAGCTCTTTATACAGAATAGCATGAGAAGATCTGCACCTCCAAAATTATTACATTTTCAGTGAAGTTACAGTGATCTGATGAGAACTTGGATGTCAAAATGGAAGAATTGAAAAGAAACCAATCAAAAAACCCACAAACATCTTGCATAACAACTGCTTTCCCTTGGTCTGTTTGTGTAAGGCTGTATTAGCCAAGAAAGAATTAGCCACAGAGCTCAGTTTTCTTTTTCCTTTTTTTTTTTTTAACAAAGTATCTCCAGATAAACTGTGTTACCCTGACAAATATAAAAAATGGTTCTGTGCAAACAGCATTACTATAAAATACGTAAGTACTGAATACATAAATACTAAAAAATTTGACAGTACTTCAAAATATTGTCCAAAAAAATTAAACCTCGGTTTGACGTTCTGCTGTAGTTATGCAGCTTGCGAAAACCAACTTTTCCCTTGACTGACAAACGAGTTTCTAAGGAGATGCTTTCCCTTTGAAGATCAAGGGAATTTAAATTTTTAACATAGATTTTCATATCATAAAGCATCAGGTGGAAACAAGACATATTGCTATGCCTCAAAATCCCAAATCTCATCAGTCTCAAGTTCACAGAGGGTCGATGTAATAGGAAACCGCTTGCAGTAGGCCAGACTATGAAACACTTGCTCAAAATACAGAGCAGTGCTCAGTCATTTTCATAAGGATGAAAAAACAACCAATTTACTATGTTGGCCCTGACTTCCCTGGAAGCTCATTAGTACCACAGTGACATAAGCACTGTGCCGCACAAGCGCTCTTGTTTACTCAAGGAAGCCTGGTTTCCATCCCTGTCCCAGCCAGCCCAGTCTCAACACTTCCAAGCTCTTGCAGGAAAAAGAAACCAGAACAAAATGCAAAAGTTTCTTCGAAGCTTAGAGCCATCCAGTCCCTTCGGTGACCGGGTAAGCAGGAGATAACCAAATACACTTAACCTTTTCTACTCCAACCACCTCCACTCCTCTTTGATGTGTTTTTACTGGCACCGATATTGGGTTTTGGCTGGTCTTGTCTATTCACTGGTATCTTCAGACAGCACCATAATCTAATTTATTCCAAATATTGAAAAATAAACAATTTAATAAACCTTTTTGTTTCAGTAGGCCACTTTTTATTTTATCCAGGTTTGTTCTTCACATAAATCATATACTTTTGTTCCATACATGTGGTTCTTTTGCTTCAAGTCCTCTCTCACTGCATTTAAATGCTATTATTTCTCACACTTTCCCAGTTAGATCAACTAGATCAGTTAGATCAATCACAGCCTTTGGGCACCAACGATATCAGTCCAAGACAGCATTTAACCCTTGACATGTATTTGTGTATTTATATTCTTCCCTATTTAGGTCAACCTAGAAAGACACGCCTAACTTTTGAACTTATCTTTTCTTAAATCACAGTCTAATTTCTTAGTCTGAAATAGGAATTTTGTTACACTGATGCTTTTAAGTTCATAGTTGTTGGTTACAAAATTAATTGTGTTTTCTGTGCCAATTAGTAGATAGGTAATTTTGAGGCTCTCTCTTTTATTAATAAGAGTTTCTGGACCTTTCTTCCCAATATCTGTTCAAAACATTCTGATATGCTACATAAAACACATGTAATGTTAAACAGGTAGTACTGACCTGGCACCATTACAGCCAAGGTAGAATCCCTGTCTTTTTTGTTTTGTTTCCAAAGGAAGCCAAATAACCATTTTCCACCCCATTTTTTAGTTTCTGATAACCCTACCAAAATTTCACTATCACACTTCACTGCAACTCAGCAACACTACAATATTCAAGACAAACTCCTCCTCCTACATAACGTTTTAATTTGGTTAAAAAACAAAACACATATAACACTAGTTTCACAGTTAGTAAAACATGAAACTTGCCTTTTTTGAGTGGGATCTTTTCCTTTAAAATTGTTCCAAAGTATTCAATCTAGTTGACAAGTTTCTCTGATACTTTAAGCTCTGTGGCAGAACAGTTCCACTGCCATTTAAATAAAAACCTCAAGAAAGAGGTTTTTAATAATGATAATCTAATAACCAGCAGAGCAAGTTACCTTTACATAATGTACAAAATGTTTTCACATGAATTTGTAACAGCCATCTTAAAAAAAATACATTCCTCTTGTCTGTTTGAAATTTATGATAGACACTTATTTTCAAAGTTAGAGAACAGCGGTTTAATAAGGAAGCAAAATTGACAATTTTGCGCTCTGACAGATTTACCAGTTACAACGGCAGAATGCAAGTATACAACTAACTTTCAGAAGAAAGCTGAAAAAGGCAGAGATCAGAGTTTTTTAAAAAATTATGTAAATCAATTACATACTTAAAACTAATACTTAGCAGCAGATGTGTAGATTTATGGAGTACCCCATAGTAATGTATTCTTCAAGAACAAATGAACCCTGGCATGGAATGATTCAATTGACTTCTCTTCCCTGAACTTGATCTGTTTTTACAGGCACCACATATAATTATCACATAACTAATGTTGGAAATACACCACTTCGTTTTCAGTGGACTGCAATCAACTGCACATAATCATTACTGTTTCCAAAATGCTATCAGCAGATCAATTTGCTGTGAAGCAGCTGTTAGTGATTTAATATTCTCTTTACTTACGAAGTGAGAGCTGTTCATGGGTTTCTTTTGGCAAGTTGGGGGAAAAAGGAAAGAGACAGATGCATAATGCATAATTTAAACCGAGTGAAATTTCAAAGGTTAACAAAAGTTTGATGAAATATATTCATGCCCATTAGAACCAAAAGTCACAATGATTTTCCTGATTACTCATTTTAGGTCTAAGCATTAGAAACCCCCAGGTAAGTGGAGCAGATGCCCAACAGGAATCCTCTGCCGAGCGAGCACCTGGGGTAGAACTGAATGCTGAGAGGCAAATCAGACAAGGAAGATGAAAATTGCTTACTCCACCATGCCTTCTTAGTCCCAGTTGACACTGTCTGTCCCATAGGAATTCTGAGGTTTCACTGCTCCTGAAAGGATGGTGAACCTAAATCTGCCATTACTACTGGAATGAATGAGTCCTCCACAATGACGTATTTGGAACTGTGGGCCCACACCACATCAAAGTAACCACAGTACTGTCTCGATCAGTCAAAAGTTGAGGAACCTGCAACTGAAACAATACTTGCCCCGTTTCCCTCCCCTCTCCAGCCCCACTATACTTCGAACTGATGACTTTCCTTGTTGCCAGAATAAAGGCTGACGCAAACTTCTTGGAAGAGCTTCTTATAAACGGTATGTCCCTCAGCCACCAAAGCTGCATGCAGCAGTTTCCCAGCACCTGAGCAGTCACTAAATAGACAGACTTGTTTCCTCTTTATTACCCATTATTTGACTCTTCAAGGCAGAATTTCTCCTACAGGCTATTACAACTCCTGTATCAATGTTTTTCAACTGACATCTTAAAGAGAGCAGAAACAAATGAGGAAAAGAAAAAGAAGAAACAGGAAAGGTGACCTAGAAATGTCTTAAAATCTTTTGGCTTTAAATACAGTCCAAGAGACAGCCTAAACACTGCAACATCCGAATGTGATGGCGCCTGACAACGTGAAAAACAGGGAGAGAAGTGACTTGTCACATTACAAGTGATTTAATGGTGAATTGCAATGGTTCCAAGTACTTACTGCCTGCCTGTTAAAAAAAAGAGCTTTTTTCAGTTCTTCAGAGATAATCAGTGGAATAGAGACTCAAACTGGCCTGTCTTGTTTACACTGGTGACTCCACAAAACCCACTGACACAGCAAAGATGCGCTCTAGATTTTGCCACTGTTCTTGTTTTAGGGGTGTCCCAAGGACAATTCAGATTGCGGGCAATGGACTACTTTTAGATATTAAAACCAGCAATAACAGGCATTGCTGTTATTGGGGAAATCTGTAGCAGCCAACTCGTCTGAAATATGGAAATGAAAGCCAGGGACAGACTGTCACATAGATAGGTCTTTGCTAGAGCTTAAAGACAAAACAAATCATATTTTTCAAGATACTTGGAAAGGAGGGGCAAGAGAAACAGTACAAAAAATTCTACAGACAACTGCTCAAAGCCAGTCACGAGTGCTGCATTTTATTCAAGGTTCATCCTTTACCATACTGAAAAAAATTAAAACAGCAGTGTAGGACTTTTAGTCTGTTGAACATACTGAACAAGCTCAAAGACACTACAGACCTCAGAGTCGCCTAGTTTTATCGTTTCTTTCAGATTGACCTATTTTTGAATCAAAAATAAGAGTTCTTTAAAACAAATGAAGCATAGTAGAAAAATAAAAGACAGATAAGATAGCCAGCAACTATCAACAACTATCTAACATCCACTCTGGGGTAATGAAAATAGTTGTAATAATAATAATAACTAAAATCTGCTCCCTTTAGCAGATAGCAATTCTTTCCAGGGAAACAGGACTATCAAGTATTATGATTGTATTATTGATAGTACTGTGATTTTGCTGGCATGAGGGAATTCCTATATGTTAATCTAAAAATACTGTATTTAGAAGTTTTCTAAACACTATTTAACAAGACTTAGCATTTTAGCAACATTTAAGATCTTTAACAGCTACTTTTAAAGTGAGCTGTACAAGACAATGTATTTTGTCCTTAATGTATTTTACACTGGAAATATTTTTAAACAGCAGTTCTGTAATGACAAACTGTCCGTTTGCAGACAGTTGATTTGATTATTCCCATGATAAGGTTTCCCCTCCTTCCGTCTTGCTACTAAGCATATTTTACCAATTCTTTAATATGTTTGAAGACTTTCTGTTTGGTCAATTCCTGCAGTTCTTTACTACATTATACAGTTAACTAGTGAGAAGCAAGATCCTTGATAAGGTATATTTGCCTAACATGGCCCTTACTACAAAAACATTTCACAATATTCAGCAAAACAAAGTGTTTCTTTGAAGAGATAACTTACACGATTGAACAAGAAAGCAAAGGTTGGGATCACTAGTATATCAGAGATTGGCGTAAAAAGTGTTAGTGTAAAAGTAGCCTCAGGCTGCACATGTAGTTAATGAAGGAGCAGCTTCAAAAGATACATCAGGAAAATTTCTACTAAATGCAAAAAAACCACCAACCCCAAACCCAACACCCAACCCCACAAACCGAAATAACGTCAAGAAAAACCAAAATCCCAACCCCAAAATCCCCAGATTTCAATAGATGATACGGTCACAAGGAGCCTGTGGTGTAACGTTTTCTCTTCAGTAAAAAGGGGAATCAAGTGTCTAAAACCCACAAAACCCATATCCAGACAAGCATTTCAGTCATTAGAGGGTTAAGGTACATTGTAAGTGTTGTCGATGAGAAGTAACAGGATTTGGTCATACCCTGGATGTGAGCAATAATGGGAAGTGAAAGAGTACACAACAATTAGTAGAAAAAAAACCACCTGAAAAGGTCAGAGGTTTGGTCTGAGTTTTAGATAATTAACAAAGATGTCTGCAGATCTGAGGCTGGGCCCAGAAGATAGGTTTGGAATAGAGCTTGTGAGTTAGAGACATTAACATTTACAAGAAGAGAGATGAGGGTCACAGAATTACTTCATCTGAAATACAAAATATGGCATTATGTAAAAAAAAAAAAAAAGCATTACAGTTTTAAGACTTGGTTAGCTAAGTACATAGCTGGAGTCCTACAGCTTTAATTGTGGAGAAAGATAAAATTCTGATCTTATTTTAAAAGTTGATTTTACACAGTAAAATTTTTAAGTAAGAGCCATAAATCACAAATATACCACCTGAAAAATTATGCCAAATAGAGAGTTAAAGAACAAGTTTTGTACAGTGTTTGGGATTTTTTAAAAGTTTGCCCAGAATCACCTCAGAAAGATAATCATACCAACAAAAAGTTCCTATTTCTAGGGACAAAAACATCTACGAGAAGCAAGAGACACTCAACTAACACAGAAGGAAATGACATCTAATTACTACTCCAGAAATCCTGTATGGCAATAAGCCTTTAACCTGTAATGATGATTCGGTCTTTGTGTAAAGGACAGCCAGCACTTATGGAGGGGGGAAAAAAAACCAAACAAAACCTTCACTTAACGTTCTCCTGTTTCATCAGTAACTGCTATTTAAAACAAAACCATAGCTATTTCTTCAGTACTGTTTTGGTCTTTCCGTATATCCTGGAGATGAGAAACTCCTTATAGCAGATACTTTGAGTTTTCTAGTGATCGGCTGTGACTAGGAATAAAAGTGGTGTGCCAGAACACTTAATTCCCCAGACTTATAAAACATATACATGTAATGACACTGGAAAAAAATAACTCACGTGATTGAATCTTCTGGTGAAAGCAACAGCATTTGGTGCAGAACTGTATTTCTCTTTTTTATTCCAGCCACAGCTTGCCAGCTCCTGGGAGAACAAGGATGAAAATTAATTTTTTTAAATCAGTGCATAACACATGTCCAGAGCACCAAGAGCAGAGACACATCTTAGAAGTCTCAAAATAACTAACAGTGCAATACATTGAAGTAATAAGGATATGGTTATACTTTTTCTGATTTCTTGTGTAAGTTGAGATTGAACAAGTGTTACTTCTGATTTTTTTAAATTATTTTTTTACAATTAATCCTTTGTTGAATTGGCAACTTTTTCTTTTTTAATTCACCTCTTATTAGAAACCAGTGAAATAACTCAAGATCCATATCATTAACACAGAAAATCCTGCTTTAAACGTGAACGTGAGATAGGGATAGCAGCACATTCTTTTGTTTAAATATCTTCAGAAAGCAACTAAAAAGTCTACTGAGAAGATATGCCTCATTAACTCAATCTAGACATGCCCCATTATTTTTAGCTTGATATGTTGCATTAAAGAAATACCAAAATTGTCATCTTTTGCAGCTACAATAAAAGAAAACACTATTTCCAGTTTTCCGTTCCAAAGGAAACAATTTTAAGTTGAATAACACTCAGCACTTAAGCAAACCATTTTGTGGAGTAGTTCCGGTACTTAAGTCCCCCTAAAAAGACTAGGCCTCAACAACCTAACAAATTACTTGCAAAGCCTGAAAAAGCATTACTTTATAACTACAAAGTTGCAATGTCTCTTACTTGTCTGTAAAGCTTAGTCAGCTGTCAGACAACTACATGGTCTTTCTTGGTATTTACTACCATTTCATTTCAACGAAGCAGTTTTAATTAAAATAATAAAAAACTAAGTGTACCAATGAGCTCTTCTATTTGTATACAACAGCATGCAGAATAAATGCAAATATATACAGCACACAGCACACAACCTATTCCACAGTTCTACGAAGAAAAATAATCAATACAGAGACAGCTTAATTATTAAAGTGGCATAAGAGCAAAGTAGTCTTTCATTTTTATTTATTCATGCTTTCTTTCCACTCCAAAGTGCTCTCAGTTTTATCACCACCTTGAAAACAACTTACTGAAACCAGTATCACACTATACATCCAGCTACCATAGAACATAGGTAAGATGATTCAACATGTAACCAATAATTGTGACATTTAAGACAGTCACAGTTTAAAAGAATTTGGTATCTGTATCTTCTAAGCTCTAAAGTTGTGTTTTGTTTTAGGGGTTTTTGGTTTTTTTGTTTGTTTGTTATTTTCTTTTAAAAAAATCAAGAATTCCTTCATGTTTTGGAACTCCTTTGTCTTTTCAACCAATGTCCCAAAACTACAAAATGTTCTCATGCCAGTCAAGAGAGACCTTGAATTCTTCCACTTGAACTTTGTGGTGTGATGGTATTGGTAGAGAAGACTGAGATGCTCCTGTCCACAGGCACTGGGAAGGATGCAGTCTCTAGCATTTTTTGTGCATCGTATTCTTCTAGCATTCCTTATTCTGTTTAGGGCCATTCCTTCAAATTTCGCTAAGAAGTTCTGCCACCAAAACCTGTTCACCACAGGACTGCACATGCCCATCTCCTCATATCTGCACTTCAATGACTATGCACAAGACCACCACAAAGCTCATATTGCAAAGAAGAGTAGGGCATCAGAGAAGGAAGCCGTCCAAGAGACTTTTGTTTCCATTCTCCACCCCTTAGCATCTCCCAGCGCTGCAGTTTCCATTGGAATAACAATCACAGCTCTGCACTCAGGAGAATACAAGGCAATCCACCCTTACTGGCACCTGATAATTACACTTCCTTAACAGCAAGAAAGAAAAAAAAAATCAGTTACTGTTCAGAGAAAAGCATGGTAATTTCTTAATAATTCAGGGCATATCCTTGTACTATTTCAATTCTCACCACTGAGTAAAAAAAAAACCAGTGATGATTCCGAGCAGAAGTTACCCATTGCCCTGGCATTTTACATCTAATGGCTTAAATAGTGCAGACATCAGACGCAGAGCCGGCTTAGCTGGCACTGAGGTGATTAGCAACAGAAAGGGTAATTTTTATGTACAAAACATTACCAAGAGTCTGTTGGTAGTACGTAAGTAACAGTATTGATGTTATGGTCAAATTCATACTTATGCTCTCAAAAGGAGATGTCTAGTATCAGTTTGGCACAGATGCAAGATCTGACTCTCAGACTGTGAGCCATACATATATATATGTTTTTAATATTATTATTATTTGAAAGAAGAGGTCTTCCCTGTTCTGACAGAAGACTTAGACAAGCCTCTGCTCCAAAAATCCTTGTTGATATTTTCTCTATCCAAATGGAAAGAGAAAGCAAAGACTGTCAGAGAATAAATGTTTTGGTAAATAAGATGGCAGTTTAAACAATGAGGCAGCAGAAGTAGCTCCTAGAACACATTCCTGACACAGACCGTATCTGTATTCAGATATATCTGAGGCTTGCTGTAAGGTTGTACATTATGATCCTTACCTTGGAACGAAATGGGGTTTCACGCACTCTCACAAAAAGGAAAGACTTCATTGTACATTATTGACCATATCAAATACCGTTTAAAACTCAAATTCTAGTTCAGTCAAGAATACAGAATACAGGGCTGATGGAAATTAGAAGTTTTCCAAGGTAACAACAAAAATTTATGCAAGATTACTGCTGGTTTTTGGCAGCTTTCCCCACCATTAAAGCTAAACAGATGAATTGTTGTAAAAAAGCAACATTCTGTCATCCTGCACTCAAAGGGTATTACAAGGTCACCACATTTTGCTTCAACCCAGTGATTTCTAAACAGTGTTACACATGCTACTGGCCTCCGTGAACCCTTCAAAGGCACAGCAGCTCCCAGCTCCATCTGCATGGAACACTTGCTTCAACCACTCTTCTACTAAATCTTTTCCTCCCCCAAAACCTTTGAACTCTGTAATAAGACCACATGCTGAAATTATCATTTGTGGAGTGTACAACAGGACACACAGAAACAGGGTTGAGGTATATAATGAGATGGGAGGGTTACGGGCAGATTTGGACACCTAGATTTCATACAATCACAGAATGGTTTGCCCTGGAAGGGACCTTAAAGATCATCTAGTTCCAAACCCCCTGCCACAGGTAGGAACACTAAGTTACTCGAAACCCAATCCAACCTGGCTTTGAACACCTCCAGGGATGGGGCAGCCACAGCTTCCCTGCCCAACCTGTTCCAGTGTCTCACAAACAAAAAACACAACCAAAAATCCCCCACAAAACCACATGGATTGGGAAATAGCTTGCTGAAATCATTAATGTTAAATCGTGACAATGTTTTCAAGTACAGATCAAAAGGAAGCCTTCAAAATATTTGTAGACACACAAATGATGATATCAGTAAGTCACCACCAAGAGATTCAGCAGGTTTTTCCACTTGAAGCAAAATACTCTTCAGCACACCACAAGAGCGACATGAGAAAAGCCTGCTACCAATAAAATTATTTTATGATAGTCTAAAGGTGACTGATAAGCTGAACAAGACTTCCACCCTACTGATAAGGTGGACAATAAACTGAAAAATTAACCTTCAAAAGCGCAAAACAACACCCATAGGGAAATGCTAATCATACAGAAATAACGATAAACAAATTCATCATTTATTATAATCACTGTGAAGACTTTGGAAACATCAGTTCATGTCAGGCTGCAATCACAAAGGAATATGTCATTATGTAAAAACAAAACAAAGAATGCAAATAATCAATATATCCACCAATCACACCCATTTTGAATACAAGATGCCATTACAGCCATTTTTCTTGTTCCAAAAAAAGATATGAACCAGTTAGGGAAACACAGGACAGGATGAGGTATTGCATAACACCTCAGGAGCTGAAACTTAAAACATCATGATCAGAATAGTGAAATCACGATGTTTGTCATTCGGAAACACTGAAACAGATACTAGCTGAACATATCTAAGTGCCAATACTTCGTTCCCCAAACAAACTATTAGTTCCAAATATTTTTGTTTTATAAAGCCATCTGCTTCAGACCGATATGAACTGAGACAAAAATGAAGATTTATTGACATACTTACACTTTGCAATTCTAGAATTTATACACTGGCAAAACTTTTTTTTTCAGTTAAATTTGAAACAAAGACCAATGAACTACTTACCTCTGGCTGAATTGCTTTAAATACAGGGACATCCATTAGTGTTATCTGACCCTGAAATAAAGAAAAATTTTAAAAAATCATAAGTTCAGCTCAGTATTAACCTTGCATTATATTAAGTTGCTGTGCTGCATGAGAATAGTACTTGTTCTGTTTCCTTTTAATATTTTACTTTCATTTTGTAGCTAATTACAGAGGTTTAGGCTCCTACCACAGAGCCGTCCTGCAAAACCAGAGAATGAAGTACTCCAAACTTTACATTTAATAAAATAAACAATGTATGAGAAATTATTCTCCGGAGCACAAACCTGCAGTTATGTATGCCAGTCAAATCTTGAACTCAGAAACACGATACAAGAAGCTATCCAAGAATACAACAAACTAACTTTAGTTGCTCAAGGGCAGCTTTTCTTCAAACTCTGAATCTTAGTCTAGATGTTACCCAATTCTATTGAAAAATCCTCAAAATTCTTCAATCAATACTTGGACCATATTTGAATAATTAAGCTACGTAATTGTTCAGTTGCACAGCAACAGTTAAAATTAAATACAGCCATCTCATTTCCAGCAAATCAGAAGCAGTAAGTACATTTTCATTCTGGGATGTCTGTTTAGCTTTGAAAGGGGTAAAGGGGAACTCTGAGTCAAAAACCAGGTTTTGCATTTTGAAACATGTTCACAGAGCCTTATTTTGAGCATACAATTTAGGATTGCTTTCTGCCTATGTATCCAAAAGAAAGACACCATCTCTTTCAAAGACTATGGAGGTAGCCCAAAAATACCAGTGCCATTGAGTTACGTACTGCAAATACCCTTCTAACAATGTATTCAGAGACCTTGTTCAGCTTCCTCAGATGTGAGCAACATAGCTTTATTCCCATTTCCTTGAAAATAGCAGCTCCCCTACTTATACACTCTGTGGTACGCTCTCACAAATCACCATTTCCATTGAATGCCCCTGTTGGACAGCAGAATAGCTTCTCAGATAAAGTCAGCCTCGCAGAAAAACTTTAACTGGGATGCTCTAGTTGAAAGCAAGCAGACGCAAAGGGATGCCCTTGCTCTAACGAGAATACCTGCTCTAATGAGACAAGAAATGACGTGTTTTGCCAAAGACAACCAAATACACGTTTTGTAGCAGAACTCCTTGACCTCTAAATCTATTTTTAGGTATGAGTTCTAGCAATCAAACATGACCATAACAAATTGCACAAATCAGTCGCAGTTTCTGTAATGGACACAGTGGACACAATCATCTGGTATTTTGCAGTACATCATCATAAAAGTAACAAGCCCTTTAGGAGTTCCCATTTTACAAACTTTCTTGCCTGGGCTCTGGTTTATTTGGCTGCTCCTTCTTCTCCTAAACCACGATGTTTTAAAGCTGTATTAGAATTTTCTAGTCTTGGGATAAAGTGAGATTAAATCAGACCAATTTAATGAATCCACGTATCCAACTATAAATAAGGCAATATACACTCAAGAAGTGTAAAAAAAAAACCTTTGTACCAGTAAATCCTGTACAAACTTTTACATAAACAAGACATTCTTACATTCTTTGTCCTGTAACATAAGTAACACAAATAATACATTTCATACCACATGCAAGTACCAGCCACTCATTAATATCCATAAGATATTTAAACGCCAACTCAAAAATTAATCTCCAAACTACCATTTTTAAATGTGATTTAACAGTCAGCTGACCAGCTGCACCATCCTTCTCGAAAGCACAAATTATACTATACCTTAAAATTTTAAATGAAGTCAAGGACACCAGACAGACATACTTCCCCCCCATTTTTTTTTTTTTTAGCAACAGCTATTAGTAATAACAGAAAATCCCACAGCATCCTTGTAGCTAAGCTGATCAAGTATGGGTTTGGTGATCAAGCAGTGAGGTGGATCAAGAACTGGTTGAAAGGAAGAAGTCAGAGAGTCGTAGTCAATGGGGCAGAATCTAGTTGGAGGCCTGTGACTAGTGGAGTCCCTCAGGGGTCAGTACTGGGACCGGTGTTGTTCAACATCTTCATCAACGACCTGGATGAGGGTACAGAGTGTACCCTCAGCAAGTTTGCTGATGACACCAAGCTGGGAGGAGTGGCCGACACCCCAGAAGACTGTGCTGCCATTCAGAGGGACCTGGACAGGCTGGAGAGTTGGGCGGGGCGAAACCTGATGAGGTTCAACAAGGGCAAGTGTAGAGTTTTGCATTTGGGGAAGAAAAACACAATGTACCAGTACAGGTTGGGGGCTGACCTGCTGGAGAGCAGTGTAGGTGAAAGGGACCTGGGGGTCCTGGTAGACAGGAGGATGACCATGAGCCAGCAATGTGCCCTTGTGGCTAAGAAGGCCAATGGCATCCTGGGCTGCATTAGAAAGGGTGTGGTGAGTCGGTCAAGAGAGGTTCTCCTCCCCCTCTATTCTGCATTGGTGAGGCCACATCTGGAGTATTGTGTCCAGTTCTGGGCCCCTCAGTTCAAGA
This sequence comes from Rhinoptilus africanus, assembly GCA_013400135.1. Taxonomy (NCBI): domain Eukaryota; kingdom Metazoa; phylum Chordata; class Aves; order Charadriiformes; family Glareolidae; genus Rhinoptilus; species Rhinoptilus africanus. The sequence goes on along the minus strand of VXBO01011180.1, from coordinate 578,132 downwards.
AGGACAGGGAACTGCTTGAGAGAGTCCAGCGCAGAGCCACAAAGATGATTAAGGGAGTGGAACATCTCCCTTATGAGGAAAGGCTGAGGGAGCTGGGTCTCTTTAGTCTGGAGAAAAGGAGACTGAGGGGTGACCTCATCAATGTCTTCAAATACGTAAAGGGGGAGTGTCAGGAAGATGGAGAGAAGTTGTTTTCAGTGATGACCAGTGATAGGACAAGGAGTAATGGATGTAAATTGGAGCATAGGAGATTCAAGAGGGATATCAGGAAGAATTTTTTTACTGTGAGAGTGACAGAGCACTGGAACAGGCTGCCCAGAGAGGTTGTGGAGTCTCCTTCACTGGAGACATTCCAAACCCGCCTGGACGCGTTCCTGGGTGATGTGCTCTAGGTGACCCTGCTCTGGCAGGGGGGTTGGACTAGATGATCTTTCGAGGTCCCTTCCAACCCTATGATTCTATGATTCTATGAAAATCAGGAATATCTTATGATAAAGTATTCTCTGTCTTCAACATAACTTCTCTATTCCCTTGCACCCATACCAGCTACAGTAAAATACATATAATAAGCTTTTGCCAATAAGAAAATACGCCTTTCAAACTAAAAGCACCCTAGCTAACGGAAACCATTCTATTCTTTTATTATGAGGCCTATGAAAAAAATTACTTATGCTTGAGGGAATCAAAATGGTTTCTTTCCCTAAAATTAAAGACTCTTTATGCATATATGTATATTTTTTTTTTTAAGATCATCGAGGTCAGAAATGCAGAAATCTTCACACAAAGCCTTTTTTCGAGAGAGGTGTTTTATCTGGAGCTCATTTACATATATTAAAGAGCTTTACTGCTCAAGCAATGAAAAAGCTGAATTAAAGTTTTGTGTTTCTGTTTACCCTAGATCCTAATCACACTGAGGAATTGTTATCTAGAAGAGGTATGTTTTTAATGTACAACTAATATATTTCCCAATCCTCGATCACTTGAAGAGCCCTACGAGAGAAAACCATCTTTTAAAAACAGTGAATTATCATCTTGCAATTAAGACACTGGAATGGTAATTGGAAGATAATTTTTTACACCCTGGCACAGCCATGGGTGCTTCTGCATGTAATTGAAAGACCTTGCCTGGGGACAAGTCCCCCACCAAAATATTTCAGGCCTCCTGTATGTTGAGATGTTGGATGTGTTAACAAGTACTTCAAAATACTAAACTTATTAGCACACAGCTTCATATACAGATAAAGAGATTCACCTCTCTCTTAGGCAAGGTTGTCAGGCTAGAAATTTTACAACCAGATGATTAAGAACCACATCTCAGTGTGCTTCTTTGAGGAATATGGAGAAACTCAAAGTAAAATTTTAAAGCACTCCCCAATTCCTTCCCTCTTCTCTGCAAACACATGGGCTACCCTCCTTCCATAAAACCCTGTAACTTAAGAACTTCTAGTTGCAAGTAACACCACTGCATCGAGCTCCTCTCCATGCCCCTATCTGAAAGTTCCCTTTTTCATCTGGACTATAACCCCACCTTTCTAGTCCCTAGACTTTCCCAAGCATGAACTCCTTCTCTCAGGCTGCTTGCTGTTTTCCTGCCAGGTACCTACCATGAGGACAGTGCATTTCCCATGGAGGTCCTGGACAGAGACTCTCACTGTGAAAAACACAACTGAATTTCTGTCTGAGATGAAAAAAAATATAAAATGCCTACATTTTGATTATTGAAGAATATTGCCATAATCTGATTTTCCTTGAAGCCATGTTGGTTCAAGCAGCACTTCATAAATTGTTCCTTAATCTGAATTTTTAGAAGGAATTATATTTAAGCCTTCCAACTTGGCTTAGCACTATCTCTCCAGGCTGCCAGAATATTTTTCCTCACTGAAAAAAAATAGCTAAGCCTCTGTTAAGCACTGCATCAGTAGGAGAATAATTCTGCAGTCCAAAATGAACACTGGGGGATTAAAGTTCCTGTGCTGAAATTCTACTTGTTTTCTCACAAAGTCTGCTCCAGAACTTTTATCATTAATAGCTCCTCCGCACGCTATAATAAAGTTGCTGCTTCTTGCTCTCATTGGGAGCACATTTCTCTGAAATAAAGCTAACAGGATCACATACAAGCAGAAGTCCTTTTTAATCAAAAGCTCCTAGGGCCCAGTACTTAACTTTATTCAAACTACTCTCAGATGCAGCAGACAGACTTGCCTCAAATTCCCTAATCCCCCAACAACCAGCCTCAGGAGAGGCCAAAACCAACATTACTGCCAGGAACTGTGTAGCACAACTCACACCGGTAGCTGTTCAGGAACTTGCGGAGGGGGCTGTGAATCTGCCGGAGTCCCACACAAGACAAAGTTCTCCTGGGGGGAACCTCAGACTAGTTTAAGTTATTTCTGTTCTGCTCAAAGTTGCAAAAACCGTGTTTATTGAACCCCACGCAGATCAAGATCTATTTAGGCACTTTTATTAAACAAGTTATATGGTTCCAGAGCTCTCAAGACCTGTTTCCTTTACAAAACACCCTCTCACGCTCTTTTTTCAGATACAGATAACTTGATATTTAACTGCCGTAAGAATGCCTCCAAGAAAAATTCCTTGTTTCACCTGAACATGTTTAAAATAAATTTTATATTCATATTGTTTCCAAATTAAGCAATACTCTTTTTTCCAACATGCAGCTGACAAAGCCTAACTGGAATTAAAAAGAAATACACATACATCTCAATGCAAACTTACTTCTTAGCACTTTCAGGGACTAGGCAAAAGAATAAAGAATCCTTCTTAGATAACTAGGTGGGGAAAAAAAGCAATGCATTTATACAGCTGTGCTTCCCTTAATTCTACCTCAAATATTTACACCACTGTGGCTAAGTTGAAGTATAAAATGAAAAAGTGAGTCAAAAAGTAATAAACAGTCAAATAATTAAACAGTAGCAGCCTAAGGAATAAGAATTTACTGTAAAGCAAAAAATAAATATTTCTTCAACTTGAGGTTCACCAGCGTCTTAATTTGGAGCTCATGTCCCCAAAGCATTTTCTTTATTTCTTTCAGTCTCACCAACCTCCCCTTTCTACTGCCACTGCACCATTAACATATCCCTCCCCCACAAATTGTGCCCTGTACACTCGAAACCACACTTCTCCCTTCAACAAAAATGGCCAGCATTCACTGCAACTGTCTCTACTCTCTGCACACACAACCTCTCCATCGGCAGGGCCAGACACCAGCGGGTAATCCTGGCACCAACTTGCTTTGTGGCTTTTAGCTGTTTAATAAAGAAGTGAACAGCGATCAGCCTAAAAGCAGGTATTCAAAAGAGACAGTCTCCTTATTAGTTACAGCTAGAAAGCTGCCTGTAGAATCCTTGGCAGGAAACAAACATGTGCTACTTCATACTCACTGCATGGGATTACTTTTTTCCCCCCAAAAAAAGTTTGTGAAGCATGCACGTATTCAACACATCCCCTGAAAACTTTGTAAGATGGTACAGCAAACTACAAACTCACAACAGCAGCAGCTATGCCTGAAGATCTCACCTGTTTCAGCTGTAACTTGCCCCTTTCTAAAGTAGCCGTCGACTTTACAATAGAACTTCAAACACCCAGTTGGTAACAACAGTATAACTGGACTATTACACATGTATTATAATAATAATTTCCATTACTGTTCAAACTGGACCCCTTGAAGGGCTGGCTTACTTTTGCTGGAAAGTTAGTACAAGACTTAACAAAGGACCATTACATGAAACAGCACACCGACTGTGCATTCAGGACAGTATTAGGTGACTGCCAAAGGGAAGAATATGGAAATAAAATCACCAAAAATATTTACACTCAGGCTACTCTTTGGCTTGGTAAGCAGGTTCTTGAAAATACAGGACTACAAGCAATAGTTTTTTTGAGTCCAACTTGTCTCTTAACCAATAACTGACTAAACAGATCAAGTTTTGAAATAACAATGACGTCTCTAATGCAGTGGGAACTGAAAAGACATCTGTGTGTCTCATATGGGTACTGAAACCACTAGCATGAATCTTATTTCCAGTATCTCTCAAATTTAATTATCTTTCAGATTTTTCCTTTTCTTTCTCCAGTATAACTATATCTGTACACAGTGACATGTTTTGATCAAAATGCAAAACGTGGGTACTTAGCCCACAAATTATTTCCTCAGTTCACCACTTTAAAAAAATCTTTTCTGAAAACAGTATTCATTCTGCAGCTGGTAACAGAATTCAGCCTTTGCTAAGTCACAGATGTCAGTGGTCTGTATTGCATCCACTTTACAAGTGCTATCACTAAACCGTAAGTTTTATGATACTTTGAAAAAGCAATTGGCAGCATATCCATGTCCAATCTGAGAGGTACATACCCACTATTAAGTGAAAACCTTACTAACGTAGTTTTGCATTCTCATCAGCGCTGGTATCCTCAGGAGCTCGGGCATACTGCATTGCTCTGGCAACCTTCACAATAGCAGTGAAACCCAGATGAAGACTTTATATGGTAGGACTAAAAACAGGAACAAGGAAACGGCCAATAAAATGAAAACAAGCGTAAGCATCAAAGGTACTTTTCCTCCAAGGAACATTAAGGTTTGGGCAAATTTACTTATTTCTACCACCTCCAGCAAGGATTATCAGAAAAAGACAACATTCAAAGCAAGCAAGCCCTATTGGAAAAGCAGATCAACTTGCCTGAGGAAACAAACATTAACAAAGTAGTTCATATTTGTAGTTCTGTACACAGCTGTGTACAGAAACATTGAAAAAGAAATGAAATTAATTATAACCCTGACAAAGGGCTGAACACTGACTACTGGCAATCTAGCTCAATTGTTCTGAACTCTACCTATAGGACATTTCAGATCCATTTACAGTAAATGAAACCTGATACGAAGAATTAGATACTCTAAAAGGTAGAAGGCTAAGACTAAAGGTGTTTTCTTTTGGGGAACTGAGAAAACAGCAAAATTATACCAGGTAGTATAAACAAAAAATACAACCGCAGGTTCGAAATCGCAACGTGAAATGCGTAATGAAAAGATTCCTGTTTGTGAGTGGAACTCTACCCAGTTTGAGGCATAGTATGAAAACAGTAAAATCACTGGATTTTAATAAAAATTTTTATTTGACCAAGATTTGCTAAGTAGGTAACATTTAGAACACCCATGAACATTAAAGGTTTCTGCACAGGAGATATGATTTAGTAGAGCAAAAGTATTAGGAAATGCGATACAAGAGCGCTTTGTCTTGTATGTTTTACTGTCCAAGTGAGTGACAGCAACTACACAGAGACTATTCTGCTGCACAACAGCATCCACCACTGGCTGAACAGCTGAGTCATTCAAGGGAACCTGTAGCTATTCTGGCCTGAATGCTAATTCCAGTTGAATTCACACCGCTAGCCCCAAATTCCCTAAGTACTTGGATGTCCTTTATGTAGAGAGACCATAGAACAAAACTGAAAGCACAGCCAGCCCCAAGAACATCTTCCCATGAAAAGCAGGTGATTCATTGCCCAGCTGTTCCTGATGATGGAGCAAGAGACCCAAACTACATGACTTCAGCTTCAGTCAGGAATAAATCCCATTAACGACCGAAGAGGAATTTAAAGTGTAAGTACCACTTCATAATCCAGATGCTTTAAATTTTCAGTGTACTCATTAAAATCAATTTAGCCATTAACAACTAACTTAAATAGTTATTAACTATTAAATAATAGAAAAAACTTAACGGAAATATTCTGTGATACATACTACCGCATTTCAATAACCTCCCCAGGACAACTCATCATGAATCTCATCACTGGAATTATGAAGGCAGTAAGAGCAATAGCTTGTTAGCAGTCTTTCTAGTAACATATTTGAATCACTTAGAGGGACCATCTGTCATCTTAACCTCTACGAGTAGGTAAAAAAAAAGTAAAAAAATCAAATCACCCAATGTTTTGCTTAAATATTTTTAGTCATTTGTTCTTGGTTCAGCAGAATATCCAACTCATTCTTCTGTACTATTGCACCTGAAAGAAGCAAACACTTTCTAGATGTAAGAATTAATCAAGTTAAAAATTTAAACACCTCCAGAAAAAACAACTACATATCAAGTGTATTCTTGCAACTAAAATATGCATGACAGAATTAATCTGCATGATAAAGATTTAAGAATCTTTGGTCTGTATTACATCTAAATGTGAAAAATGCTAGACAGATCACTTAAAATTAAAACAGAATATAGACAATAACTATAGTGCAGGATCCATTTTTGAAAACCACGGACAACAGACGTTAGGGAAAAACCATACAGAAATGGAGAAGCAGAGGAAAAGTTACCAAGAAGATTCACACACAAAGTAACAAAAAAATCACTTGAATTACTTACTGCATATTCTTCTGGTGTAACCTTTAGAACATCAAACACCACTGCATCAAAGCTCTTCTTCAGTTCAGCTGAGCCCTTGTCACTCAAGGATTCAGAGCTGCTACTCTTCTGCAGAAACAAACAAAAACACTGATGATATTTTGGTTCTCTCCTCTTTTTTGTTTTTACCCTCCCAAAAGTAAAATTTCTGTTCAAACATCATTGTTCACAAAAGTTTTCTAGTGGGCAAATTATCAGTCAGAAGTCAGTCACAGGACACACTTTCTCTTGACAAACACCTCTAAACTCTCAAACCAACTTCAATGGGTTTCAGAGGTGTTCCTCAAAACACAAGAGTTATATTTCAAGGCATTATTAAATTCCAATTTTGTTGACAGGAAATTTAAGATTAAAAATAAGAACAATACAGTCACGCTGAATTTCAAGCAGAAAAAAATACCACTATGGTGAGAAAAAAGACAAGGTCTGCTCCAACATCAAGTTAACATCAAAGAACAGTATCAATCTCTTCCTGTTTCTCTTAGAAGCATTAAAACTTACAAGAATTACACCACGCACTAGCTACCTGTTCCTGTTGAAGATACTTAGTATAAACAAGTTTTTTAAAGGACTTTAAGTACTAGTAATTCACGTTTGCAAAACATGTGATAGTTATTCTTCTATGAATCTGCCTGCAACAAAGATTTAGCTTCCCTGCAAAATACAAACACGGTTCAAAAAATTAGCACTTTGTACGAAATTAACACTCCATGTTGATTTCATGTGTTTCATATACTGTTTTGATAGGTTTCACGTGATAACAATACATCTATGTTATTACTACTTACTACTATATAGATGCAAACCTAAGTTCTGTTCAGTCATTACAAGAAAGAAGGGTTTTTTCGCATGGAGACTGAATGTCACATCCAGATGTATGCTTCACATCTGAACCCCAGGCATATTTATTTCAAAAATATGTGTGCAATCATTTTTCTGCCCCACACACTCTCTCCTCTGAAGCCCCGGAAGGCTATGCATACTTCTTGCTTCTTAGTTTCTTTTTCAGAAACCTGGCACAAAGCAAACCCTCAACTAAAAAGGAAGAAACAAGATGAGACGTGATAGCAGCCTTCTTGTTTAAGTTTTGACAATACTTGTGAAATTGCACTGGAGATCATTTGATTCCTTTTGATAAAGCAACACTTCAATTTTCCCTTCACCTTGTTTGTGGTACTTTCCGTTTCCATATGGACATGCAAGTGCATAGCACACATGCAGTTCTGCTATCAAAACACATGTGTAAATATATAAACAAAACACCTTTGGTAAGGCCCAAAGATTCACTCAAGGAACCAATATTTTTCAGGACTTTTGCTCTCATCACTACTGACTTTGTAGGGTTCTTTAATACCTTGGCTTTTAAACAAAAGAAGAATGAAAGAAAGTAAAAACACAAACTGAAATCCACTATGGTAAAAACATGTTTCACACTGTGATAAAAGCAATAAAAATAATACGCATCAGCAATAAAGTAACTGTCTCCCCTGAGCAGAAAGCTTAGGTTATTATTGTACATCTGTACGAGCAAAAGCATATATTCAGTCACCCTAAAGAAGAAAGGCAAACAATGCATCTGGAAACATCACAGAATGGTAGATANAACTGGACACAGTACTCCAGAAGGCAGATTCTCAGTTCCCTTCACCACAGTACTACAAGGCAGTAACAACAACAAAAAAAAGGCAAAAAACCCCACAAAACACTTGAAGGAGTGATTTGCACAATCAAGTAGAACCCATAAGGTCTTGCCAACCCTCCAATATCGCTAAAAATTTAGGAATCAGTCACAACTCTCAACAGCTCCTCACATGATCCTACCAAAAAGGAACTCAAGAAGTTCTGGTACTAACTTCACCCCATCCCTTCTTTTCCTTAAAAAAGTAGATGACAAATGGAAAACTACTTCAAAATAAGAGGCATGAGGATAGGAGGCCAATCTCCACTGCTTGGCTGACACACATGCTCTTAACTCAGGAGCTGTTCACTTCCAGAGGGCAGAAACTTTGGCGAGCAGGAGCAGACTCATACCAATTCCTGAATATAGTTCAAGAGACAAAGAGAACAACCTTATTCCAGTGCTACTGTGTCAGACTGCCCTTCAACACACACTCAAGTACCTGTCAAAGAAGGGAACATTTCCTTGCCAGCGCAGCTTACTGCACTAAGAGCACCTATTATTGTTAAAACTTGAAAAGAAAAGCTTCCTTGTCTAGATGTGATGGAAGAGAACATTAAAAAAAAGCAGCTTTGGCTATGGCAAGGCTGTAACTGCTAGCTCATGCTTTAGTTTGGTATACAAAGGTCAGAACTTGCAAGTTATTCACATCCAAAGTGGGACATATGAAACCAACACACAAACCAAGAATCTACCACACTAGATCTGTTAAAAGAAAAACTTACATTTTACTGCATTTTTAAAAAATTGAGTACTTATGGTCTTAAGTGTCCAATAATTCACTTTTGTAATCCTTACCTCTGAAGCGGTAGCCGCAATATTAACACTGCTTGACTGTCCGTTCATTAGGTCCATACTGCCCACACCATTAATCTTCAGCCCTACATTTACAGCAGCAGGATCATCTCCAAGGCAACTGAATAACCATTCCTGCAAAAAGTAATCAGAAACCATTTTATTCACATTTTTAAGAAGATTCAGTATCTAAAAATCCATAACAAAAATAAAGTACTTCAAAATGGCTATACCAGTCGAAACTTTCGATTCAAACACATATTCTAGAACTACCTATTTAAAATCAACATAAACAACTGAAGGCTCCATTGCGACCCACTACTTACTGACAGTATAGACTTTCATACTCTTTTCCATACTATTTTCTATATATTGGGTATCATCACTTAAATGTCAACATTAACCCTAACTTCAGGTTAGGCCTGCAACATCAGTTCACATACAATTTTTTTCCCCTTTTGATTTCCAACTTTTAAAAGTAATCTAATAAAAGTATATTCCAGATGTTAAATCTATAAGAGGTTATCCAATAATTTCTTATCTTATATGTCTATTCACCATCTGTAAGGGAAAATTACCACATTAAAAAGCAATTTAATAGTACAAGTAGAATTTACACTTTCCTCCACAAATTATTTAAATTATTGTTTAGTAAAAACAAAATTAACCACCAAACCAAAAAAAACCCACAAAGGAAAACTCCACACACAACCTCTTAATGCATCCTTGAAAGAATACTATTACTTTTCATTTCTACAGAGAAAAGGCTGCAAAGAAATTGAAACCTTTGGCATCCACTAGAAAAATAGTAAGACTACCCAATACCTAAGTGTTACGGAGAGAGTAAAAAGTTGGTTTGGGCTTAAATTTCATGAAATGGTAGTGCCCTCTAGTGTCAAAATTATTATAAATCAGTTTTCATAGGTCTATGTTTATAACAAGTGTGACTGTTTCTGAAGTCGCTATTATTTATGAAATCCACTTTAGGTTTGTAGTTTAACTCCAAACTATTGCACAGTCTTCAAATAAATAGAGAAAGTAAGTGACAGGTAACGGATACTTGTCATATGGTATTTCATATGACAAAATAGTATTATAGCATCTCATACTTAAGACCTCTATGTAATGAAATAAACAAAATAAAGTATCCAAAAAGCTCTATCTCCAAGTGACCTAAACCGGGTACGTTTATGTCATTCAAGGAATGCAATACAGAAATGAGGGCAACTGAGAGTGCCACTTTGCAAGTGTCAAACAGTGTAACTTCTAGGTATTTTGGGGTATTAGTAATCCCCATCTAAACTACACTGAGCTGTACTTCTGCACAGTTCAGAACAGTCATCCACAAACTTGAGCAGAGGAAGTTCCACCTAAACCTGAGGAGGAACCTCTTTCCCTTGAGGGTGGCAGAGCCCTGGCCCAGGCTGCCTAGGGAGGTGGTGGAGTCTCTGTCTCTGGAGACATCCCAAACCCGCCTGGAGGCATTCCTGTGCCCCCTGCTCTGGGTGACCCTGCTCTGGCAGGGGGTGGGACTGGGTGATCTCCAGGGGCCCCTTCCAACCCCACCATTCTGTGATTCTGCCCTTTGTTTTGTTTTTTAAAAAAACTGATGGGGCTGTCGCATTCACAGGTCACAAGACACTACATTTCATTTTAACCCCAGCACATACTTTATAATTAAAATTGCGTTTTCTCCACTAAAAATACATTTAACTGCACTTAGATTTTAGTTGGTGTTATACTAACAGACCATACGAAGGGAAAAAAATACATCATTTTTGGCTTGTGAGTGTCACTGCTGTCCTGTCCTTTCCTGTCTCAATTACCCTTCAGATTGTCTAACCTGGAATATTTCCAAATGCTCAGGTCCCCAGTGCCTCTTTCCTATAGCCTTTTCATTTAGTGAACTGAAAAGCTAGGAAATAAAACTAACCGATGTGTCATAATTTTCATTTACATAGTGACAATACAGGACAGAGGTATCACATCTCCAAAAACAGTTTCAAATTCTCCACACGTTCAAAATGGTACACTTTTCCCGATCTAATCATCTTATCTGCTGAAAAAAACACCCTTTAAAAATTTGTATTTTTTTTTAACTACTGTTGTTATAAGGAAAATTGACACTGCACAATTTCATCACACTCTGTGGCCCATAATTGTATCATACAAAGCCAATCTCAAACTAAAGGTTATGTATTTGACCCTTGTCTCACATATGTTTCAGTTGTTCCCCTTCCCCATAACAATGGGGGGCTACAGGGGGGAGAACTGCAGAATCATTTCTGAGTAAGGACAAGTGAAAACTGAAATTTAGGAGGGTTTTTTTTGTGGAAGGATTTGGATGGTGCTATTTAAGAGAAATTATGCATATCATAGAAGAACAAACAATTCCCAATAATCAGTTTCTCCATGATTAGTTACACACAACCCACAGGCACCCAGACAGGCCCTAGCAACTCCCCCCTGGCACCATCCCATTTCCCAATGCACTATCTCAAGCTTTACCCTTGGTCCCTTAACATAACAGCTCCAGTTTGATACCCGTCTCCTAAACTATGAGGAGTTTTGTTTGCATCCGCCCACCTACTCTGAGCGCCAGGCAGACAGACACTTACTCCTGCGCTGTCTGAACACAGCACATGCTCATCCACCTAACAGCAGGACAAATGGGATCAGCGAGCCTGGCAAGTACGGGATAGACCTTCCAGCTCAGAGGACTGTACCTGGAGGGTACAGCAGGGGTGCACACTGACCTGGGTTTTCCTTTTCTACCCAGCTCATGACTATAACGAGAACTGGAAGAACTCTGTCCCTTAGTCAATTATGGTTGAAATCAGCAACCATGCTGAGAAGAGATTCCTATGAGGCACATAAAAGGTGTTTCGGTTGGTTTTTTTTTTTTTTAAATAAGTAGAAAAGCACTTAGAAAAACCCTCCATGCAAACAAAACCAAGGTTACAAAATATAACATCTGCGAGTCATGCTGCATCATAACAAAGCTGTCCACATAATGTTAATTTTGTGCCTACTGCTGCATTAGAGTATCATGTTCGAATACAGTTATACTTTTCCCACTTTGTGAAGGTAAGGTTCAGAATTAATACTGAACTGCTATAAACTAGCATTTATCAACTTTAAAGTTCCAGAATTTGCAACATTTAGAATGTACATTGGAAAACTGTATTAGACATGAGAAGGTCACCACCCACATAACAACAAAGAAAAAATCACAGCAACAATTTTGGACAGTGTATCTTATAAGACAAATACTGAAAATATCCTAACACTGGAATAATTAAATAATTTGCTTCCTATACTACCCTTCTGCTCACCAACAAAATAAGTGGTAAACAGCAATATCAGAAAGTGATCAACGGCAGAGCTCTTCAAAGCATATGGATATGTGAAATGACTTGTCACCACATTGGAATAGTGAGGCAAACTTTAGTTTTCACTTCATACCCTGTATATCCAATTACAAAAAATGAATTACATTGAGAAATTTGAGCTTCCAGTCTGTCTACCCTTTTCAATTTAATAAATGCCTTTGTGCTCAGAAATGCATTAAATGTGGAATTCAAAGTGTTTTATACGACGCATAAAATACTTAAGCATGCATTTATGCCAACTGAAGCCTGGACACACTATGCCACACATACTGTACAGTAAAAAGCAAACTAAAAAAAAAGATACTGATAAAAAAGATTCATCATACCCAAAGAATGAAAATGTCTAGACTAAGCAGGGTCTGCTGTCTTCAACGGGTCTGAGTTTTTTCTGCAAATTCATCCAAGGTTGTATTTGATGATCATTCCATTACAGTGACCAACCTATAAACCCCCAAAATGGAATGCAGCTGTGTGAAGATGAGCAAGGGAAACATGCCCATGAAGCTCAGAATAATGCAGGGTGTGACTGGCCACAGCTGTTGCAAAGAAGCTGACTTTATCTCAACACAAAGAGGACCAGAGGGTGGCCTTTGTTTTAGATAAACAGCTATGCCAGTTGAACAGATCATCTGACTACATTACAGTTGAGTGAATCAACTAGTGGTGTAAATGCTTCTCCCGGAGTTCATTAAAAAAAAGTAAATGTCTCCCTGAGTTAGCTAGACCAGCACAGCAGAGGGTGAGTATGTGTCTCAGCCCAACACAGAGTACAAAAACTAAACAACTAACAAAAGAATTTCAAAGAGCAACAGGCTTGAGCTGGCTTCAACCCACATATTCCTTCCTGGCAACTGGGGATGCTTAATGCCATGATGACGAGCATATTCTAGAGACCAGTAACAAGGATCACATTGGTATCGTGTCTGAAATTTGTATTGCAATTGCTATATTTTGCAAAGTGTAACTTGCATTTGTATTGTTATTTCAGTATATTTTGTATCGCTCAGCTAAATCAGAAACTATCTTCAGATATGTAAAGTTAATATTAAACATTACACCCTCCACATATGGACTATCTAAAAGAACACTGGTCAGAGAGTACTTGACTCACCTAAGCCTGAATCCCTTCCACACAAAAATCCAGGGATATTCTTGTGTCAGCTTGGGTCAAACACTATCCCAAAAATATACTGTACAAACAGCACTTTAAAAGACAACCCTAAAATTACATTCAAAACTTCCTGTCCAGAACAGTAGAAAAGCTTTGAGGAAACACAGCCACAGTACAATTCTATGAATGGCTCAAGAGTCACGATGACCAAGATCCTCTTTGTTCGCATTCATATCATCAGTACAAAACGTCATTTGTTTTGATCGCAGATCCCCACAAAGAAAACAGAAGTGCTTTGCATGCATTAAACATCAACTATGAATGCAACACCACTACCAAAGAGTTTGGGAACCACAGCACCCTAAGAACCAAAAGTTCCAGACTCTGTCAACTTGAGCTCCTGATCTTGCATAAACTCTCACTAGTATTTTGACAAACGGTACAGAAAAAGCTACTTTTTCCTAAACAAGGAACAGAGGCGTATTGGGCTTCACTGAATGTTCACTCCCCCACGCATAGTACAGCCTAGCTAGATTCAACTATTCCACACAAGGACATCAAGATGCTTCAGTGAAATCTTGGAGACACTGATTGAATTTAAGTCTGGATCTGACCCCTTTGATTCTTAGTTAAAAGTATATTTTTCTCCACTGTTTGTCACTTTCTAAATTAACATTGCTTCTAACCACTTCTAACATGGAAGGTCCAGCAAAACAGAAATTCGTGTTCTTCAAGCAACTGACACACTGCCTAACATGCACCAAATCAGATCCTTCTGTTCAAAATACTTTGAGGAACCACTTCAGTATCTTGGACACCTTACTACCCTTTAGATCAGAACTTGCCAATACAAAATGGGCCAATTAATATCTAGACCCTTACCATACAGGGCAAAACAAAAGAAACTATTACAATTACTCATTTTGCACGGTGTAAATTCTACCTTACAAGAAGAACACTCAGAAATGCTTGTGTCAGGTTCCTGTGCGCTCCTCACCACCCGCCCCAGTGGTTTCAGGTAAAATCTCTCTGATAAAAAATCAAAACAATATGGCCAAAATAAATCTAACAGTACTAAAAACATGGCAATGTTAAGATGCAGTCACTTTAATGCGTTCCCCAGGTACTTCTTCCTTAATCTTTATAACATGTGCAGTTACGAGATATTTTTTAGCCTGATTCTTGGTTTTCTGGTTTTTTAGATTAATATGGATTATACTTCCCATAAAATCACTATATAGATGTGGCTCGTACACTGAGCACAACTCTCACTGGTCTGTATCAAGCTGGCAGGTGGACGTTCTGCTGTACAGCGTGGCTGGATGACCTGACCTGCATACAAGCTGCCATGCACCCAAGTTAACTGTTCGGAAATGGTTCAAGGTGCTTGTGTTAGCAAAGGCATAGATTAAAGAAAAATTATTCGTTTGCCAGGCTGTATGCTGTCTGTTCTGCAACAGCAAAGACCCAGGAAGCAGCACAAGGCTGCACTGTGATAACAAGAGTCATTACAGGTACTGCAGTGGGAAAAAAAAAGTCTAAGGAATTCTGAGTGGACCACCAAGTGTTTAATCCTCCTAAATTTAAGAGAAATGCATGGCCGCCTTCTCTTGCCCCAGAAGTCACTGTTCATTATTAATTACCTCCCATTAGAACCTCTTGAAGTCCACAGGAGCTATGTACAAACAGGTAAAGAGAGACTGTAAGCTTTCTTCCCATTTTTAGACATGTTTCTAAAAGGCAAAAGCAGAGATAACTGCTAAAAAAAAACCCAAACCAAAACAAAAACCCTGATGAAACAAAGTTTATTAAAAAAAATACAGCACATCCCCCACACCAATACAAAGAAAAGCCCCACGATTAAGCAGTCAGTCAGCAAGGAATAGGCAACAAGACAAAGAACGTTCATCCAACTATGAAAGAAGATTTTGTCCAGTCCAACCAAACTGCACCTTCCGAACTATATTCTTCAGTTTTACACTCAACCCATCAAAACAGAAAACCCAATTAGGTTACTACACAGTTACGAATAAAGAAAGTAAGTACACAGCATTAAAAAGGAAAAATGTAAGCCACCTAAACACATGCTTTAATTCAATTTTCAGTAAGCATGGCAATATTAACAGGTAATACAAGATAGCAAAACTGATAAAAATAGAAACTTCCACAACAGAGATCATACAGAAGCTGAAGCAACTTCATGTAACCCCATTGTCCTGCAGGAAATTTATCACTGGATATAACCAAATCCCAGACCTAAAATCTCACAAATACTACAAAATCCCCAGTCAAATGCACGAACCTTGACAAAGCACTTGAAAAGCTGCCACTAGTGAAGACTGAGGTAAGAGACAGGTACAGGGTAGAGACATGACAAAAAGAGAGATAGAGGAGCATAATATTAGCATAGGAAGAGATTAATAACAGTTATTAAATATGCAACACCAGTGGAAATATTAGAACTATAAAATATTTGGAAATACAGGAAAGTTTTATTTGTCCTTTATTATGTTGCTATCTGATGGACAGAAGAATGAAAAATGAAAGTTGATTACTAAAGGATCTTTGGGGTTGATCCCTGTAAAATTTCTGCTAGGAATTTCAGCATATCAGTTGGAAATGACCGCCACCAATGCTGTAATCATAAAGTAGCTGCATGAGATCAAAGTGTTTGCGTTAGTTATGGACAAATATTACGTCCAATGTTTCACAAGAGACATGGATGCTGTAGTCTATGTAGTTCCAGTAACTTGGCCTCCAAAAGATTTTTGAACAAAATATATGCAGAGAAGGGCTTCCAGGTTCTCTGAAGACCCCTTTGCAGAAAGGGAAACCAGGAGACCTCAGCTTATGCTAACAAACTCAAATCTGCACAAGAATACACTTGCCATGCTTCAATATCAGGAAGACAAACCAGGAGTATGAATAAAGTGTAAATTTATGTTCAGAATCAGAATACAACAATCAGGTTCTTGAACAATTTCCAGAAAAGAGTACTAAAAGTGAAAAAACCATAGCTGCTTAAGTTGATACTAGACTTCCTGAAAGAAATCATGTCATACGGCGCTGACACCAGCAGTATAGCTAACCCAGTAACACAGACGCCTTTTTTCATTGGTTTCATTAGTCCTGCTGCAAACTCAAAGCACTTCTATACGCCTTCTCATACAACTCAACCACTCAGTTATGTCACGCGTTCGCTCTTTCCCTAAGCATCTGTTGCACAACAGTCACAGTAGTATCAGCTGTTTAAGCTCAGATGAAATTAGAACCCACAAAATAACAAACAGAACAAAAGATCTTTTTATTCGGTTTGACAATGAAGTTTTAAATGCACAAAAAGAATTTAAATATGGTCCTTAATTTAGATTCTCTTCTCTCACCCTAGAAAAGGCTTTACCCAGACAAACAACTAAGTGAAATTATTACTCTTTTTAAGCAGACACTACCCACAGAGCACTTTGATTATCACACGTATGCTCATATTTGGACAACAAAATCATCCCCTTGCTGCTTTTATGCACCTCATTCTCTAAAACCAGGGTGTGGGGTAGGCACAGAGAAAAGAGGGAGGTAACATTAAAGTAATACATAGTAAGGCTCTTGTCTCAATCATATCTTACTCAGTTTCCAGCTATCAAGATACCTTCTTCATGGTGCTCCAGTACCCAGGGTTCTCCAGAACTGGTAAAACTCATACCTTTTATTTCCTCACATGACTTAAAAGGAAAAAAAACAACTCACAAATCCAGGAGAATATCCTTCTCCAGGCCACAAGCTACTTGTTTACCAAATCCTATTACACACAAAAAAAAAAATCAAACTACAAGCTCAGTTTGTAATCAACTTGCAACAGTAACAAAGAAGTTCAGCTCAAAATTGAAGGTTTTTAAAATTAATTACACACAAGCAGTAAGGAAATGCTTACTGTTCTGACTTCCACCATTCTAAAGCCAGCTATACTCAGTGGCCCGCCTTATGGACAAGAGTTAACTGCTAGATATTGTAGCACAATGCAACAAATTTTAGCAGTAGCATTGGTACACAGCTGCAAGCAGTTCCTGGCCCTCACACAATGCAGCCACGAATCAAGCAGAAGGAAAGAATCATTGCAGGAAACAAATGGAGTAAGCCAGGAATCTGAACATGTGTACATGCTATTTAAGTTTAGCCTGGGGTTGTAAAAGATTTGCTTTATTTTAACAAAAGGTCTCTCCAGCAGAGTTCGAGAGTTAAAAGACAAAACGTAGGTTCACTAAGTAAATAACTGCACAAGAACTGAAGAAGTTTTTGCTCACAAACTGCTTACAAACTACCAGGTTCCCAGGGCTTGTTCTTCAGAGATCCCCTACAAGCCTCTATTCCATTTCGTAGTTCTTTAGAAAGGACATTGCACAGAAGAATGTTTTATTCCTTTGGATCTGGCTATTATTTCACAATTGCTGTCAGAACAGACCGAACATTTGATGTATGGTTTGTTTTTCCTGCCATACACCAAAAGGGTAAGCATCAGGGAACCAAGTTATTTTAGTACAGAAAATACATCAAGTATAAAAAGGTTCTGCCCTCCTCCACCTCCCTCTCCAGAATTCAAGCCTACTGATAATCCAGGCTGTTCGAGAAACATTTCTTCAAGTATCTGAAGAAAAAAAAAAAAAATCAAGGCTTGTTCAATTAGGAACTAGAGGAGGATCCCTCCTCACCTCAAACACAAAACAGGAGAAATCATAACCTAGCGATATTTTTGAAAGATAGGAACTACTGATACTCATTTCCATGAAGTAAAAAGAGGGCAAAGAAAATAAATAGTAAATATTTAAACTAGAAGCAGATCCTTTTAATTAATTTAATTAATTATCATCTACAAGATGAAAATCTTTCCACAACTAACTTTGCCAAGACCCCCACTGCATGGCCATGCAGCTATCAGTTTTGTTTGCAACCAATAGGAGTAGTAAATGATTAATGTCATGTTGATGCTAGTATTTGCAAAATATTTTTGATACGGGTTAGAAGTGCAGGCACGATATCAGTGGAACTAACAAAGGAAGAATACATCCCTGGACTACATTCTGAACAGAGAGGTCATACTTAAAAGCCTGCAAAAAGCAGACCACTGAATGCTGCTAGCAAGAACTTCAAGATCCAAATACTCTCTGCAGAGGTACTCAGATCCCCAGTTTTGCTTTGTTTCTGATAATGCAAACAGCACACGACTAAGGAAGAATTATTATAGACAGTGCATCAGCAGAAGTACCACAACACGCTCACTGTGAAAAGTCCCTAGAAGTTGCCTTTTTATATTCTGAGTTTACATTTTTTAAAAAAAATTTTATTTAAATAAGGCAGCACTAAAAATTCCAGCAGAAGACAAGCTTGAAGAAAATCAGTGTAAGAATCTACATACAGACCCAAGTGGGTGGCATACCTTCTCTCAGAATAGAAAAAGTACTTCATGGGAAAAGAATTTGGGAAAAGTATTTAAATAAAATTTTTATGTGCAACTGCACACTCACAAGTTCTGAAACGGAGATGACAACTGACAGCACAAGCTTTGTTACTGTCAAAAGGCTACAGGCACTCTGTCATCAACAATCACTACAAATCACATGGCAAAAGCACAGAGAAGAAAAATCAGTGATGAAAACTGAGACTGAGGATCCAGACCGAATATTCTCTGTGAAACTACACATCATACATGGATGTAAAGGAAACTCAAAGATCCATGCAACTCATCGAATAATCTGTAGGCATTAAGTGATAGAGTCAAAATTGTGAATCAAAACCAAGATGATCAAAGGGATAGATTTTTAAGAAGCAAGAAATGACAAAGTACCAAAGTCAACTGTTGCTGAGTAACAGCCTCCAAATCCACAGAATTAAAGACTGGGTACATACACCTGCTTCAACTGCACATTTTCTTCGTACAGTAAGACAAAAAAGATTTACATTTAGGGAAAAGAAAGCAAATCTCCTCCCACATTGAATGCCTGACTTTCTCATTCATGAAGAAAAAAATACTGTTGAGAGATATTTTACTGTATCTTTTTTTTGTAAAGCCATTAATAAAGATCTTTCTTGAACAAGAGACACAACATCTTAGTCTGTTTTAAAATTCAGCTTTCAGAGAGATGAGTACAGTCTTTATCAATAACACTTGTGATGACATTTCAACAATGTTCTCTGTAATTATTCTTTTTTTAACATCATGCATCTATATGGAAGTTTGCACCGTTGCTATAGAAATAGTGCTAACAGGAAAAACTCTAACAGCACATGAATTGCCCACATTTAGTATTATGAACATTATGTGGAAATAAAGCAGACACTTGGGGAAGAGAGCTGGATCTTCTGCCTGCGCAACTATCCCCTGTATTCATTTATGAAAGTGTGTCAAGCTCAGTGGATACAACTTTTACAAGCAAACAATACACAAACCAGTTATTTATCCATTCAAGCATCCACGTCTTTGCCACATTTCTAACTCCCTTTGGAAGAACCTCAGTAAATGAGGCAACTGTTGAGACAGCTGGTAAAGACCCAAACACCAACAGTTTAATATTAAAGACTTTTCTTCACCCACGATCAGTCAGTAACTGCTGACCACCAAAGCATCTGCCTAAGAAAACAGCATACAGAAACTGAACAAATCCATATTTATTCACACAAATTGAGGATTACAACAAACCAAGTGGATGTTGTAACCTTGTTTTAAATGTTTGAGAACCACCAGATAAATCCACTGAGGATTTGTCAGCTGGCCCAGCCAGATGCCAATGATCTAGTCAAAGGTCCTGAAATTGGAGACCATGCGGACGTTCACCTTAAGTGAAACAACTTAAAGTGATATTTTCCTGAAGGAGGGTAATATATTTGTAAGATGCTATCAGACTTTTTTCTTGTTATCAAACCAGAAACTTACAGGGGAATCTTGTCTCTTTAGGTACTCAAGGTGGACAGGAATTTATTTGAAAGCCTGAAATTCTGGTATACTCACCTTATGTCTTGTGCACAACCAACCACAGCTGAATCAGCAGAAAAACTAAATGTGATTTCTGACAAATGGACAGTATAAAGGAGAGCCCTGCTAGAGATATTTCTACACCACCATTATTGATGAAAGGATCTGCTCTAAAAAAGGAATGACATAACAAATATCTAGGAAGTTTGTAGAACTTGTAGAATTGATGTAGAATATAATGTTTTCCAGAAGACAGAGACAATGAAGCATAACACAAGCATTAATTCGATGAGCACAGCTGGCAAAGCACAAGAACCAGCTATGCAAAACCATATGCAGACCTCTAATGGTAGTAAAGGCAAGCCTCAAATTCTTATTACAAAACTGGTAGAAAAGGAAAACTGCAGAGGAATTGTGAAGTTCTTTATAGCACACGTGACGGCTTTCAACGAATGAGGGACCAAGGAAATAAAATAAATTCTAAAATTACTTTGTAAGGAGGTAGAGACAAGCTATTCTGTTTGAGAGTCATGCTTCAAATGAGGAATGCAAAAATCTTCGGCTGCTAAAGGTGTGTACATCCTTTTCTCTTCTCTGGATTTAGTGACAACATGATCAGCATGCCATGAAGGCAGAACACAAACCTGGACACAATTTACTGGCATTAATGAAGCAAAGGCACAAGATGTTCACGTACACACAATGCTGATTGGCCTGTATGGTTAGACAGGCACAGAAAGGCTGTAGACACTTAAGCCAAATAAGAACAGCTACACGTTTTCAAAGCAGGGACAAGCATTTTCTTCCAGATCTCACAGAAAGCACAGGGAATCCTGACACTTTTATATTCCTCTAAGAGCATGGCAAGTGCTGACACAGTAACAACATTTGCTGTTTTTTTCAGTGTTTAGATCTAAAGTCCAGCTCATTTACCCCCCAACAAAGATTCCCGTATGCCTTCAATACAGTCTGTCAAGCAGGATTTTTTAAAATTATTCCAGCATTATGAGCTCAGCACAGGAAGTTCACAAGTGATATCCTATCCAAATTCTACTTGGATATTTGAGATATTCAGTGGATGATTGGATAATTATTACTCAAACATATCCTTCAGCTTATGAAGCACGGCTGTGTTCATTTCTGCCAAATCAATGGATGCAGGCATTAAAAATTTATTTAAGTGCAGCAACATGCAAGCTGAAAACTTGGGTCCAAAAGCAGTGACAGAGAGAAAGACTTTACACAACATAGTTTCGATAGAGATTTGGAGGAGAATGGCGTTTTGAATGTAAATCTACTCATTTAGAGCAGGTAACACTTTCTTGAGGAAATAATGCTGTTTAACAGTTCATTTAAATAAAAAGAAAATTAGACTAATCTTTGTGTTAATCTTAACTGATAAAATATACATCTAGAATGCTATAATGCAAGAAATCCCACACCATGAGATGGCAGGGTATGACAATTAGGAATACAAAAACCTGTGTTTGTTATGTGACCATTCAGTGATGTTAACTGCACCTTCAAAAAGGTTACAAATGGGCACTTTCAAAAAAAAAAAATCCACTATAAACTGCTACTTCAGTTAATACTAACAGCTGAAATCTCTGATCTTAGCACACTGATTAGAAAATGCTTTGCTTTCCTTTCTAGGATCACTAAAACCACCACAGTGCTAAAACAAAGGAGTAGTGCGAATTTTGGGGAAATCACAATTAGAACTTTCAGTCCTCAGATCCTAGAACACCTAGGAGGTAAGCTGTTCTGTTTTCTGGCAGCTTCTAGCAGGAAACCTCACAGTTCTGTGCTAAATTTTGCACAAAAGTCTTTTTCTTCCCTCTTCTATGGAGAGGGATCTTCTGGACCAGACTATTCAATATTACACTGGCTTCCTCTTAAGCAACAGAGATTAGCCATTCCGAATAAAACAATGAAAGCTAAATTCTTCACCTCATCTAAATGAAAATACGACACTTCTTTGAAACTCTGTCATGCCCTGTATTGCTGCCTTAAAGAGTTTTAGTTGAAAAAAAATATTTCAGCCATCCTTTTAAATACACAGCTTGGCCAAGACAAGCATTTTTGCTGTCATGCAAGATTCACCTTGAATAGTAGGAAAAACATGAAAAAAAGGCCATAACTAATACAAAGGACTGGAAGGGTCTGAGGAACAGTTTTAAAATACCTGCAACCAGTAAACTAAGTTACAATTTTGATAAATGTTTGATACCGCTTCATCATTATTGATATAAAACTGTCCTTGTCCTGCAGGTACAAGGAAATCTGTGAACATAAGAAATTTAAGTGGACAGTGCACAACTTTTGCACCTTTTAAGGATTTTTGATGACTGATTATTGTGAGTTTAAGACAAGTTATGTTATCACTGCAGCATTGCAGCAAGGAACGAATTTGATTCCTGGTTCAGAAGTAGTTAAATTTGCAATTCCAGAAGGTACTCTTTGATGACATATGACATACAAGATATATTAAAATATTTACATTGCAGTATTTTCAAATGGTTCTACCAATAACCTGTTTTGCCATGCCCTGAGCAACAGTGTGGACTAGGTGACCCTTGCAAGTATACCCCCCTAAAGTATTCTGATTCTCTAGTTTAAAGAAAACACAAAAGGCATTAATGATGTAATTAAAATAGTGTGTAGGTTCAACGAGAAAGAAGTATATCCAAATATACCGATCAAGTTTGATTAACACCATTTTTTCCTCTCCAAATTCCTTTAGAAGTATTCTGGGTGGACACTTTGAACGCTTTAATAGATATTGCCAGTAGAGCTGAACAACTTCCGCAAATAAAATAACTTTCTGCCAGCAGAGCTAGATCTACACAAGGGTATAAAAAATAACCAAAGAATGACAATTTCATACTGTGATTAGATTTGGTATTACTACTACCTTTGGCACATTTGTAATGAAGACCTTGTCCAGAATAATACAATACGTACTTGTTTAAAGCAGCATTAAAAATTATCTATTACCATGACTGGAAGTGCCATACACTAGACTGGATCAGAAACAAAGTTACTGTCCATTAGTAAGGAGAAAAGCACTTTTAGTTAGGCATATCACTAAGAATACCAGAATCTATTATGAAAGAGTTATCTGGCAAAATCTGTTCAAAATCAAACCAAAATAGACCCAGACTGGGAGGAAAAAAAACAAACAAGAGCGTATTAGAAGAAATTATGTATCTTCAATAGGACTGGGTGACTAGCCAAGCACTTTTCAAACAGAAAGCAGCAAAAACATTTCTACAACAGAGGGACATTTGCTATTATCATATAAATAAAATGGAAAACAGTTTCCTTAGAAAATGCATACCTGACACCACCATGGCGGATTAAAAAGTAATAATAATAAAGCCTTATACCTAGGTAAGGTTTATCCTCATTCTATCTTAAGGCAGACCTGCACGGCCCAGGTTTTATCTGCCCTAGTAGACATCTCAAGTTTCAGGCTGCTCACTGTCCACCACATTCATGGTTCTCAGAGGCACAGGGCTAGTGTGTAACTAAGAAGAAATCTTGCTAAGCCTTCAGTAATTTTGCACTCTGAGCTCCAGAAGATACTTGAAGATCACCTCAACTGGATGGAAGGACTGAATTCAATAGATTCTATCTTCTTATACATTACTCCTTTCCAAAATGCCTGTTGGTGTATTTTGGGTAACACCCAAACAAACTGGTCGGTCTAAAAGTATATGATTATTATTCTAAAAATAAATGACATAGCTGACACTACTCAGGTATACTTACCAACAAAGCACATGGGAAAACTGGCTGGTAATCAAAGACAAGGCTGTTGGCAGAGTGGTCTGGACTCGCTAGCAACAGCAGCACAGTTCAGATGCCCTCTAACCACACAGAGAAACTTAATTATGTGTGTGATAGAGTAGGAGAGGAAATACATGTCATCCACTTAACCAGATGCTTTATCAATACACCTCATGATATTAGAGTTACTAATTAATGACAGCACAAAACAGTGATGCATTAATGGGAGAGAGAGTAGCCCAAATCTTTGGGCCCTTTTTTTTCTTCTATTGATTTAGCACTCCAAACACTTTATGTGCATTTTGAGATCCAAAATGTACACTTAAGAAACTACGCAGTGCTACCAGCATTCTAACACTTCACACAATAAGGTGATTGCAGATGCTTTTGGAATCCCCAAAATACTTTACAGCCTTCTGGATTAGATGTTGCTTGATCAGACAAATGGCTGTATTACCAAATTTCCAGTAATACCATCGTCATTCCCAACTCACTATACCAGCCTACTCTAAAAGATGCAATGACTGTTAAGTTTAGCTCTATGCAAAAGGAATTATCAGAAACGTCACAAGGATCAACACTTCAAATATTTCTGCACAGAATCTGAAACTAAGACCTTTTCCCCCCCAAGTTCCCAGACTTGAAAACCCAGCTAGGGATTCACAATAGAGTTGGGCTGTGCTCTAATATCAGAAATCAGCATCCCACAAGTTCAGCTATAATCAAAGGGACAACTGATCTACTTAATTGATTTCATCTGTTTTATAGGAACTCTGATTTTGTACTTGCCAGTCATCTCCACCACTAATTGCTTTTTTTCATTTCTTCCTCTGCCATGACATCAGCGCAAGATTTTGTATGGCTGAAGAATAAACAGTTTGGGGGAACTATAAAACTAAAAAACAAGGCAAGGACAAAAAAAAAAAAGCAGCTTAATTTCTTAGCTGGGTAAGTTCTCTGATGCAGTTCATTCTACTAGTATTTCTGCCAAACCACTGAGAGAAGTGAGCAATCAATAAATAAGATGACCCACTGCATGTGGGGTCAAAACCTAATTCAATTACAAATCAACTTAAATTAGTTACAACTGTGGAGAACCCCAACATTATCAAGCAAGTAACAGAAATTAAGAGAAATTACAAGATTAAACTAACAATATGTCAATAAAACAAGTGGACTAGAAAAACAACTTTTTAAAGAGTTTACAAATTTGAGTTTTACATGGAACTAACATGTCACAAGTCCATGTGTTCTTACATACCTCTTCACATAGAAATTCACACATGAAGCTTTCAAAGAAAAACTTCATAAATTGAGACTTTCAGCTTTTCATTGGAGGCTTCTGCCTGCCTATAAATTAATCTGAAAAGGCTGTATCACAGCAGAAAATGTGCTTTGTACTAGTCCTGTTTATTAACTTATTGGTCCAACTCCAGTCATTCTGGGACATTATATCACTTATTCTAAATCTAAATGAAAATATAATACTCTAGTTTCGACAATTATCCCA
The DNA here is from genome assembly GCA_013400135.1 of Rhinoptilus africanus. Classification (NCBI taxonomy): domain Eukaryota; kingdom Metazoa; phylum Chordata; class Aves; order Charadriiformes; family Glareolidae; genus Rhinoptilus; species Rhinoptilus africanus. The sequence continues at coordinate 552,477 of VXBO01011180.1, read as the reverse complement.
AACCCTGGGCACCTAAATAATGTGCAATCCAATTTACAAACTGCATTAAGATCACTTTTTCAGGATCCCTGCCAGTTTTATCTAGCCACCATCATCTAAAAAACACACCTTCAGCTTTTTTAGAAGATCAATATTCTTCTTCCCCAGCATGATCAATCTGAGCCTGTCTCAATGAGGAGAGCAAATTCCATAGTCGCAAAGCTGTGCCTTAATGAATAATGAGAGAGTCACAAATCAAACAGCTTTTAATGCCACACTACAACAATGGTCAGAGAGTTGATAGCCAGTCCTAGATCACTTCAGACTTAATTGATTGCTGCCAATACCACAGCTCCATTAAAGAGAAAAAGAGGTAACACATACATATCCCGAAGCATCAGTGGCACTGACTCCTACTGAGACGGCTCCAAAGCCAGCAAAACCTTCCGTACTACATTTTGCCTCCAAATTGCTTTAAAATGCAGCTACAGCATGAAAGCCAGCATATCTCAAACTTCTCTGCAACCCCCATTATGTATTTCTTCTCTGTCACTCTGAGCGCTTCAGCCTGCGGACAGACTACAGCCGTACTGTAGAAGCAGTGTAAGCGAAAAGATTCACGAGCTCCAAGGAATCACTAAATTGGGCCGACCACTTTTCAGCAGAGGACCCCATAGCAAGCTTAATGATCAGTCTCCCTCTCTGGCATTTCTGCTTATCCCTGGGCATGCTCCTCTTTCTTCCTTAACTGACCCACACCCTCCCCAAATTATATTTCATTACTTGCACTAGGAACTGCTATAATGATCTAAAATCGATGGGAGGAGGAACAGAGAGGACTTCCAGCCAAATTCTACTCGTCTTTAATCAGGTTAGGAGGTCTCAATCGCCTAGTCGAAGATTTTTTTAAAATAAAAATATTTTAGTGCTTCAATACGATTGCTAAGAACAACAGCTAATAAACTCGAGTCACCAGAGGGCACTAACACTTCTACCTAATGGCAAATGCACTCCTTCAATTAGGAAGGCTGATAATTACATCCACATCATCATGTATATTTTATCTGGATTGAACTTCAGCCAGCTTGTTCTAATCCATGTTCAAATCTCAACTACATGCTGATGAGGCAGTGAGCTACACTAACTGTTGTGGTCACACTTGCAATATATGGGGGAGACTTGCAGTCTCCCCAGATAGACCAGAGAAAACAGAGCAGGCACACGCCTCTCCCAGTTCACTTCCAATCTAAAGCTTACACTGCTTACAAAATGTATTCATGTGTATACACATAAATGAAATTCTGAAACAGCCAGGGAGAATAGGTTGCAAGTCTGACACCTCAAAGAAACAGAATAAATAACTATTAAGAGTTTGCCCCAAAAGGAATCCTACATCATAGGGGACTGCAAGCAGTATCTGCCTCCAAGAGAAAAAAAAAAGGAAGGGCTTCCATTTAACCATCAAGCAGCAAGAGATGCATTGCGCTCTCAAATTTGGCATCAAACCAACTGCCGTATTACATGTTTACATGCATCTTTAACAAACGAGGCTGCTCTTTATCACTAAGAAATAAGCAAGTTTTTAAACCACAAATACGATGCATACAAGGAGCTGATGAGAGTTTCCTGATATTCTGACCAAGCAGCTCTTGAGGCTTTTGGTGTCAGGCAGAGAGGTGCGATGCAGTACCCCTAGATATTTTCTGGGGCAGGAAACTCTGACTTGTTGATGCACCTGACACAGACACAAAGCCAAAACACAGCCTGACTGGTGCAGCACTATGAAAACAAGGGCAAAGCTTCTGGGACCTGCAAGGTACACAGCTTCTTTTTACCCCCCAGCATTACTGCCCTGCAGTTCTACCTATACTGTCAGTCTTGTAGTTGGGACTGTAAGACAACACAGGCAGGACAAGGACAAGGGAATCCTATCCTTACTTATGGAAAGGCACGCAGTAAACATGGAGGCTGTCACTTGTCTGAACTGATGTTACAGACATAAAAAAAGTTACACTGACAATAAAGCCAGGATAGCAAAGATTCTGAGAGCATTCTCAAGGCTTCTCCTTGGGTTCAAGGAAGACACCATTTGTGCCATTTGACAGTCTACAACCGATCTGTAAGCCTGCAGGAAGTTTTGAGTGTACTCCAGAGCAGCACACCTCAGAACAGTGAGCTCAAGAGAGTAAACATTAACGTTTTATGCATATCAGGAACACTGTATTTTAAAATACTTAGTACTGGCCCACTAGATTTCCCAGTATTTTATTTTGCTATACTAAAAGATTCAGTGAACAGGTCAGTTTTCCTAGACAAACTCTCCCAATAAACCAACAGGATGGCTCCCTCTTCCTCAGCCAGCAAGCAGGTTCAATGACCATCATTTACACCATGCTAACTTCTGAAAGTCACAGCCAGAAGTTCAAATGTTCAGAAGGTACCATGCTGCTGAACACATCCTCCCCTTCTGAGACTTTGGGCCACCCTCTCCTTTTTCACGCCCCCCTACCTCCTTCGCTTTACACAGCTCCTCCTGACTGCACAGAGCTGCTCTCACCAGCTTAGCCCAGTGACTGGACTTACACCACAGCAGCAAGAGTTGCAAGCCCTCTGACACTACACAACATCCAATTTTAGATTTCCCCTTTCTGCTCAGCAGAATGCTGGGTGGTACCAGCTTGCCCGCAAGGATTCCATTTTCCCTGGAGTCCTAGCAGGACTTTCCTTTGTAAAGGAAAGAGTCACACATCCACAAGTTCTAGGGGAATAAGCATACAAAGGATCTACTTAAAACACCCAATTGTAACACTAAGACCCTCTTGCTTTAGCAGTCTTTTACGGTGATTAGTTCATAAATAGATGAAATATGAAGCACACAAAGCTTCTGTTCATGCAATAAATATTATGCATGCATGAATATTAAAAGATGATTCCTAACGCAGCAGTTACAGGTACCTAAATGTAAAGATTATTAATGTAAATGTTTTCTCATTATTTTGAAAATCCATTTTTAAGTATCTTTTCTAACAAGTGCTGTAAAACAACACTCAGATCAGAAATACACCATGCCTTTGATGTTTTATGCTTTGACAAAATGCAACTAATTACACTCCCCACCCTTAAAGGAAGTTTTCAACTCAGCTTTATTTATTGAATCAAAGGAGGAGCCCAAATGACTCAGCTCCAAGCAAATATAAAAGAAAAGATTAATCCCTATCTCAATGAAAAAAAAATGGGGGAAGAAACTGTTTAAGATGGAGGTGTGTCCTTATCAATTCAAATCATTTAATATTCGAAGACATGTCAAGCAGAACATTAGCACACTAAGACTATGTTAACTTTCTGAAGTCTTAAACACATTTATTACAAATACAGCCAATTTTAAAATCAAAGTTTACACAAGTATCTGAAGTTAAAGAGTTAGCTCTGTAGCTTCATACTTGTTCCCTGGTGCTGAGCAGCATCAAGATCAATAAAATATCTAAATATTGTGATTTTCAATCTACACAGTCATCAGCAAGATACAAGCGTGGAAGGCAAAAGAACTCTCCTGCACAAATGCAGGTTTTGGAGAAAAAAAACAAACCTGACAGTAAACAGGATAACCTCATGAAGAGGGCTTGGGGTTTTTTTTTCTCCATTGGTCTGAGGAATCAAACATTGCTTAACAAAATCCAGCAAAATAAACTATAAGGTAGACTATTTCACAAGCGGGATAAGAGAGTCCAAATGACTGTTGTACATCTTCCACATTTATTTGCAAGTGACTGCTTGGCCCCCATCTCAGCCATGCCACAATAGCATTTTGGTGCAGAAAACACCTCCGGCCTAGTCGGGAGGAATATTTAATTTCAGACTAGCAGGAGTGCTTCTTTACATACAGTTCAAACTCTAAACACAGATGTCACCAGAGGGCACTCTTTCAATTCAAGTGACCTAGCTTTAGCGAACTTCTGAGTAAGACTGCAGACAACCCACACACAGGGATGCGCAGAAGCTGTACAAAGCAGTAATAGTTTTGCTTCTGCAAGAGATTTCCCTTAAAAAAAAAAAAACACGAATAATAAAACCACGAAACAGAAATGATACTTAATTATTTATCCCAGAAACGTGAAATATTTTTCAGAGTAACCAGCAGCACTGCTAGTAAAGATGACAAGTAATTATCAACTACTGCACCACATTACACTGTGGTACTTGATGGTACCAATTCACTCAAGCAGTTTTACCACCCGTGTGGATCATATCAATTTATAGAAGCAGGGCCCAAGTCAGTATAGCTCATGTAGAGGTGCCAAGGGAAGTTCTCTGGCTATATTATCATAAACAATAAACCTTACAAGAATACATGAAAAAAATGCACCTATGTTGTCAAGAGAAAGCTCTGGGAAACAACATATTTTTCTGCTCCTCATTGTTCTGTATTTGATATTGTTTTAAGAGGGACAAAAATTAAACCATTTGCATGAAGATAATACAAAAGTATCAGCAGTATCAGTAGTTTTCATCCTTCGGTCCATGTATGATTTCTAATAGTCTGCTGAGACGTAATAAAGATTAAAGAAACAACTATCAAGTAGAAGTTCATTAAAAATGTGCACAACCACTAAAAGCCACATCGGGTCAATCTATCAAAAAAGGTTGCAAAACACTGTTTGATATGAATAGAAAGTTAAGCCCATTTTGCTTAGAAACAAAACGCCACAATACTACTAAAATCAAGTCAGCTTCAGAGGCAGGCAGTGACAAGAAAAAAAAAAAAAAAAGAAAATAATCATTGTGCATCCTAGGACATTTTCCAGTCTTGAGAGAAACTCAAAAACCATAGGCCTACATTTTATCGCCTGCTTATCCACCTAGCCCATTTGAAAAAAAATAGCGTCCGTTTCTTCTAGCTCTCTGTGATAGCAAAGCCCCTTAACTTAGCCTAGGAACAGGGGCAGATAAAGCTTGTGCAAAGGCACCTTTTGTCAGCATAGGGGTCTCTCGAATAGATAAACATATCCACAGAATTTCACCAGGCTGCTAACTACCATTGAATACACAGGGACAAGTTACTTCAAACCATTAACCTATCATCACCACTCATCTTAGTTTAAAATGTATCTATATAATTGCTTTTCCAGCGCCTGCTGCCAGGAAAGAAACATGCCAAACACTCCTTGTATCAAATAAACAGCATCTATTTGTCCACCCTCTGAAGCAGACCCTTGTCTGCTGCAAGGCAACGCACTCTTGGTGCTCTGAACTTACCCCGCGTTATAAAAAAGAAACGCTGCGTCGCGTTGATACCCTGGATACCCCCTGCCACCTCCGCCCGGGGTCGCGCTGCCCTACCCCTCCCGCCACGGTAACTCGGCCCCATGGAAGGTGAAGGTGCCCCAGCCCCGCCGGGGGAAGGGCTGACGGGATAGCGGTATCTCACGGCGACAGCCACCGCGCCAGCCCCCTCCGCCCTGGCCTCCCTCAGGCCCCGCCGCGGCGCGGAGCCCGCTGACCCACGCGGGAACGTGGCTCTGCCCGTCCCCACACCCGCAAACGACCCCCTCGCCCGGGCTGCGGCTACTCCCCCGGACCCTCGCTAGACAGCGGAGGACGGCAGCTTGCCCACCTCCCTCCGCCATCCAGGCCGCAACCTGCTCTCCGGTGCCTCACGCAGGTAGCGGAGGTGGGGAAGGGGGGGGGAGTTCAATGCCTGGAGGCCTCGCTCCACAGCCACGCATCCCTCCATCTTGCAGCAAGGCCGGGAGGTGGGAGTGCAGCCCGGGCAGCGCCGTCGCCCTACAACCCC